>BGPR01000031.1:1351488-1366815 GCA_013235015.1 Araneus ventricosus | reverse complement strand
ATACCAATCAAATCAAGGTTACTGAAGAGTACTGGTCTCATAAGAATTGAATGAATACCAATCAAATCAAGGTAATTCAGGAATTTTAGGTTGAATAACATTATTTAATACGACAAGGAAGCATTATATTTTCTTATCTGATGAGTATTGCTTTACATAATCTGCCTAATTAATAAATGAATTAGTAATTAGTACATAATCTCCATAATTAATAAATGAATTATTAGTTAGTAAAATAATTTGCTTATTACATTCTTGCATTGAAGTAGAAAAGTTTTTAATAAAGAAATTATAATTAAAGAATTGCAGAGTGTTAAATAATTAATTTTAATTGAAAATTTAACTGAAAAATATTTAAAAAATGATTAATTATTTAAAAATCAATAAATTAATTAATTTTCTTGTGAAAACTAGAATTTCCAATTTTTATTTTTTATAGCGACTGTACATCTGCATCTTTACATTCATTCCCTGAAATATTTGAAACGAATGCTATTTGAGGAATGCCATTTCAGTGAACAGTCAAATCTATCCACACATAAAAAACCGTTTTTATATTTGAAGTTGTTTTTTCTACCTATTTATTCGTACGTTATCCTATTAGAGAATGGAAAGTAAAATTAACAGAATTGTGACTATGCTCATATTTCTGTAATCCATGAATACATTGGCACTAAAATTATTTCTGTTTTTGTCAATGTATGCATGGACTGTTAATTAACAACGAGAAATACAATTTTAGGTTTATTTATTGTGCATGTCTGAAATTAAACGAAATGAGTAGAGATAGCAAACTTACTCTCGGTACAAAAGAGGGTGTATACTGCCTGTTATAGACAGCGGTAAAGTCGATGGATTTCAGACAGCTGTGTTTCTTCATATGTTTTATGGATGATATGCGTTGTTTAGGATCCACTTCTAGAAGCTGGAATTAAAAACACATTTCTGATCATCTTTCAATGCCGAAAAATGAATATGATTAAAATTATGTTGGATCTGAAAAGTTTTCTCTTGCGTTTCTTTTGCATTAAGCCTACCGAAGACGGTCAAATGACCCTTTTCCACTGTCAATTTCAATGTATCAGTGAAGTGTTATTAGGTTTAGAGACATTATTCAATATGGAGCTTAAAATACTCTGTTTCGTCAATGCATATTGGTAGGATTTGGCAAACATTGCGATAATTATTTCTTTTCCTTGTGAGGCAAACCGTTTATCAATTGGGAAATTTTGTTTGTGAGTTTACAATTACAAATTAAAAGCAATTTTTTTGGTATAGTATATATATCTTATTGTTCATCGTGAAATATTGACTTTTATTTGGAGTCTAAGCAGTAAAAATAACAATTCCTCAGTCAATTGCTCAGTCTTTCAAATCTGATCATCGCATCTTCAAGTTAATGCTATTCTAACTAATCAACAAGGCAACACATATTTGCATACGCAGATGAGGTTGAAAGCTGAGTCGAGTGATAAAAAGAAAGAAAAAAACCCCGGAACACAGGTTAGTTACTCAGGCATCGTTCATTGTATATCCAATTGAAAAATACCAATTACAAGGAAACAGCATCCTCTAAGTGTTGTAACATTCTCTGCAAGTAATTTCCTTTCTCACAAGGGGCCTCCTGCATATTTGAGATGGGATAAATTTCTCATTTCACTTAACTAAAATGATCAGATGTCCCCGATTTTGTTTTGTTGTTTGGATTAAAAAATTGTGTTGCATTTGTCCTATTTTGAATAAAATTCCCAGATTGTACCTTTTTTAATCGTAATCCTTTTCCCAAACGTTTTTTTATATTTGAACTCAATATAATCGAAAAAATAGGGCTTCCCTTCCTTCTTTTTATTATAAATAGGATATGTACAGTAAAAGTCCTAATTTCTATATTTTATTTAACCCTCTGAACCCGGCTGAAGTGAGAATTCCTGTACCTCAAAAACTGAAGTAAAACAGAATGAAATCCTTCCTTTCTTTACAGAAATTCCAGGAGGACGACACCCAAGATTGGGCGATCAATTGTACACAAAGAAAGGAACAGCTTTTCTCCCGTAAAATTCACTCAGGCGCCCGAAACCGCCCGAGTTCGGTCTCTGCCGAATGGGGCGGTTTCAGGCGGATTAGGGCTCATACAGTTAATAACGGCAGTTCAATATCGTAATTCCTTTGAATATTATTGATTTCTATTATGTGTAACCTAATACTATTATTTAGAATGAATGATAAATTTACAAGATATCATTGATTAGCTGAGACAGCCCCAATTTTCAGTTCTTCGTCCTCTCCTCTTCCGAGCGTCCCGAGTCGAAATTTAGAAAATCTGGCCACAGAAGACTTCAGCTGCGGGCATTTTCTTTTTTTGAGTAAAATCGTGGATATTTTAAATTTCTTTATTGTATGCCATACTTTAGAATGCTTCCAAATACTTTTGAACGAAGCCAATCGCTGTCGATATGCAACGCAGTAACAGCGCAGTCAGCAAAGTTTGTTTGAAATAATTGAACATTTCTAAGTTGCTCGAAGCAAGGATAGCTAAAGAATACCAAAAATCAAAATGATTTATTAAGTTTCATAATTTAGTGTCTTTTGGGTTTCGATGTATCAATCTGGTATAAGATTTTGCGTATTCAAGATTTAAAAAAAACCAAACAAACAAAAAACATGCCGATATAACATAAAAACTACCGACTTAATATTTCTAGCAAGCTGGAGATTTTTTTTACATTAAGTAGCCCAATTCATGCATATTTTTCGGATCAGAAATTTTATATAAAAGATAGATTATTAAAATTAAAATAAAATTTACCTATAGCAACATTCATATAATGACGAAAATTGATATGCAATGCCATTTTATACGTCACTCAAAATTTCCGTTTGTTTATAAGAAGAGTGTGCTTTGCTATATTAGGTATGTTAGGTAATTAAGACTGACAATATTATTCAGAATCAGATATTTTTAAGTATCACTGAACCTTCACTTAAATGAGAAGGAAGTAAAGTTTTCTTAAAATGTCTCTTCTAAGAGTGTATCTGTCTTACTATGACATACTTGAATGATTTAATAATAAACTGATGCAATTTTTAATGTAAGAAAATTGTTTACGCACCTCATTTGGTTTCATAAATTAAAGAACTCTAGTAGTCAAATATAAACATAATAATTATTTATTCCGATATTATTACAAGCATTCTAACCAAGCGTTGAATAATTAACTTTCATTTCTGAAGTTTTCCTCTCGCAACGATATTATTGTTTCTCTTCAACTCACTACTCTGTTTCCGATTTTTGTTTCATGCACTCCAAAATAAACGAACGAAGGTATCTGAATATTTGATGAAGCCTTCACGAAGAATTGTCTTTCTCATGTACCCACAATTCACTAACGGTTAAATATTGATTATGATATTTATTTACAACTGAGGTTAGAGTTCTTAAGGCAGAAACGACTGGAGTTGAACTTAATTATTAACATACGGAGACTATTCCTTTAAAGCGAAAATCCATGTCAATAACTATGATTATTCTGTAGCATTTTATATTCAACCTGATTTATGGATTCATAACTTGTCTGCGACACGAATAATATGCATTTTTGATGTTAAATATGTAGAATGTCTCTTTCATAAGAATTTTTAATGGATGTTAGTTCTTTTAAGTTAGATGTATAATTAACAACACTAGAATAATAATGAAAGAAATATAATTTTCCCTTAAATCTATAGGTTTGGTTTAGTTACACTTGCACTCCGTTTTGAAGCGACAAGACTCTTTTGCGACGGACCTCGTAAATTTCAACCGTAGTCAGACGGCGAGGCTGACACATGAGGCGGCACCTCCTCTCCAAGTTTTCGCGCCCCACCACTAAGAGGACGTTTGACCCCACTGTCAGGTTTAACGTGCTTCAGGTCAACATACATAGTGGTTCTTCTATGGAATCGAACCCTCCGTCCACAAAGTCGAGACCTTACCACCAAGCCTTCGTGGCCCTCTTAGACTGTATAGGATTTGATTTTATAAAGCAAGTGAATTCCTTTATTTGATCTGACGCAGTAATTTTAAAATCATGATTAATATGTCACTTAATGAACTGTTTCATGCTTTCACAGTAGGAAGACGTATTGATGTAGAAAAAGCAGAGAAATATACGTGGTGGTCATAAATTATTGGACCCATTTCAAAAATTAATAAAAAACTAATAATGTTATAACTTGAGTGTTCCTTAAATGAGAGCGCATTTTAAAAAAGTTTTTGTTTTTTCAGTAAGGTAACGCGCCGTTATGGCGGTCTAGGTGATCGTAAATTATTTGACATCTCCCATTTTCCCGAGCCATTATCTGCGAAACTATTAAAGATAGAAGGAAAATAAAAGCATGCATTTGTAGGGAGTTTTACGCTCTTCAATTCGTTAAATCAATTGTAATTCGAAAACTGAATAATTTTCGAGGTATTCGAGAAAAACTATAAAAAGAAACAAGAAAACGCGCATCGGCTCCTCCATTGCGTATGAAAATCTTCCGCTTCAGCAAATTTAGAACGCCGTAATGGTAGGCTACCTATCTGAAAAAAAAAACTTTTTTATTTGCCCTCTCATTTTAAAAAAAGCGCAGTTGTAACATTATTAGTTTTTTATATTAATTTTTGAAATGGGTCCAATAATTTATGAGCACTCTGTAATATAAAGGGGAAGTTTCTTCTTCTTGATTACGGGACACCTCGCCCCTGGTCCCGGAGACGAGTCCATTGTCAGGATAGTGCTGAGGGCCCGTGAGATGTTCTCGTACTATATTTTCTTTATATATATACATATATGCACGTTCTCGTACATTGATGCTTCCATCCGGAGGGTCACCAAAATGTGCAAGACACTTTAGATGACGTGGTTTCATGCTGCCGCAGACTTGGTCGGCTCTAAATTCCAACAGAAATTGACAAGCAAAAAAAAAAAAAAAAAAAAAAAAGAGAGAAAGAAAAGAACAGGACTAAACCTGTGGAACGAGGTTATTAACCTCCTGATAAATAGAATGAAGGAGACCTAAATTTTCCTCTCTGTTTAAAATTGTGGACAGATTCTCTTTATCATAAATAAGTTTTTTTGCATACTTTTCCGTGAATGGGCAATTCATTATGTAGTGTAAAGTATCTCCCACGGCGCCACAAGGGCATTTGATTTTCAAGCTCCTCCCAAACCGTACAAAGTACGCTGGGAATCTACCGTGTCCACTCAAAAATTGTACAATAAAATGACTAACTTTTTTCGTATGAATTGAAACCGCCGGTAGTTAGTTTTTCTGTATGTCTGCCGTTTTTTGTTGTGGACGAAGCCCAACGCTCTTGCCAAATCTGTATTTGCACATTGGAAACTGCTTTTTTTAATTGTTTAAAGGATTTCTTTGGAATTTTTTCAATTTTAGGTCTCGTTGTAGCTTTTTTAGCATAACTATCAGCTGTTTCATTCCCCTGAATGCCAGTGTGAGCTGGAATCCAGTGGAGTGTAATGGATTTTTCTTTGCTCATTTCTAAGATGTCGTTTTTATTTGCAAGAATTTCTTGTTTACTTGTTTAAAAAGTGTTGAGTGCTTCAAGCACCGAAAGAGAATCTGTGCATAAGTTGATTTTATTCCATGGTCCAATGGTGGAAATGAATTGTAGGGCCATTTGTATTCCTGTGACCTCCGCCTGGTACACTGTGGCAAAATCTGACAACCTAATTGTTCTATTGAAAATCTCTGCGTTATAATAGAATACAACTATAGCTGCACCAACCTGATCGTTAATCTTTGATCCGTCTGTATAGATCTCAATCTCTTCCCCGGAAGGTTTGTGTTTATCGTAAGTAATTGAAATATTATCCGCTGGATGGATATTATGAGGATCTAGTCTGGTTTCGTAATCTTCCCATTTAAAAATTTTTGATCCAAACTTTATGTCGTTATTTATTGTCGTGAGTAAGAATTTGCCAAAAACCCCCTTTGCCTTAATGTCTAGCGGTACAATTCCCGCGATAACTTGTAAAGCTTCCGTAGAAATTATACGGTATGCTTTGGTTATTTTTATAATTGGTCTACGCTGTAGGCTATTTAGGGAATCCCTTATCTTTTTTAGTTTTAATCTATTGCCCCATGCTCCTACTCCAAAAAGAAGGTAAGGCTCTATAGCTCCATAATATATTTTTCTGAAAAGACCCGAACGCTTAGAATAGAATTCATTAGCTACTGTTGATAGTTTGTAGGTTAATGAATCCGTTTTGTCTCTGAGTGCTTTAAAATGTTTGGTGAAAGTGAGACAGCAGTCCCAAGTCACACCGAGGTATTTTATGTTATTTACAACTTGTATTGTATGATTATTAATTTAAATAATGGGAGGGTTTCTGAGATTAAGTCTTCCCCCAAAAGTAATAGGCATTTGAAATGTTTTTTGTATATTAAAGGAAAGCTTATGCTCTGCACTCCAGGCAAGTAATTTTTCGAGAATTGCGTTTCCCTTTTTTTCGATTTCCTCTTTATCCTTGCCTCTAATTACAACAATTATGTCGTCGGCATAGGCTTGGATGTGACTTCCCTGTAGTAGGGGTAAATCAAGGGCAGTGTCCATAACATGATTCCAAAAGAGAGGCCCGCTACATAAACCTTGCGGGACCCCTCTCTGGTTATCAAAATTCCATACTTCCTCATCCTGAAAGTAATGTATTGATCTATTTGTGAAATAGTTTCTCACCAAATTAAAAATATTCTGAGGGCAATTTGCCTGTGTAAGTTGAAATAAGATGCTTGTGCGCCAGACTGTGTCAAACGCACCTTGTACGTCTAAAGATAAAAGTGTACCTGGTACACGCTCTTGTAATGCTATATTTATGGCCTGCCATAAGCGGAAGTTTGCAGTCTCGCAAGATCTGCCATTTCGAAAACCATGCTGTTGTTTATGTAATTTGTTATTTTTATGGAGCAAGTGGGTTATCCTAAAGACTAAAAGCTTGTCTAAAATTTTTCCCAGTACCGATAATAAACAAATTGGGCGATACGCATTAGGTAAAGATGGGTCTTTGCCAGATTTGTTAAAAATTATAAGTTTTCCTTTCTTCCAAGTTTCTGGAAAAATTCCCAATTCCAGACATTTATTGTATGTGTAATGCAGTATGTCTGGATTCATGTCATGGAGTTCCTTGATGATTTCTATAGAGATGCCATCAATCCCATGCGCACGACACCAAAACAAGACAAAATGGCGGAAGCTAAGTGGGTGTTGCACACTACCCAAGAGAAGAACATAACATAGAAACACAATCAATCAAAGAATCCAAAAAATAACCCCACCGCAATGCACCGGAACACCCCCAAAGTAGAAAGCAACAAGAAATACCTGTAATATCCAAAACAAAGGGCGAAAAACGAACACAAAGAGAAGAGCAATAAAAATCACAACCTCGTCCGCGGCAGCAAGAACGCGCCCCCCCCCCCAAAAAAAAGGGGAAGCTGTAGCCTACTGCTTGTGCTAGTAATCGATGCTTTCTTTAGTAGTAGTTTTATAATCAATCATATCGAACCATTTACATCCACTTTTGCAGTGGCGTCATAATAAATAAATCAATTGCTAGAATCAAAATCATTAAAATGAAGTACGATAACCTATAATAATAATCCTATAATTTTCAGTGAAAGTGTTATTTCAACTCAGCTAAAATGGTAATATAAATCAAATTTATTTGCATCTAGTAGGTATTTGAATTATCTAATTTTTATTAAAGATTCTAAACCAGATGGCGTTCGTTAAAAATAAAGGTATGAAATGAAAATCTAATATTTAAGATTTAGAGTACTGCTTGCATAAATGTATAACGAAATACAGTATACTCTCTATTATCCGTGCTCATTCCAGATTCACAAAAAAATTTAAAAAAAATATTTTCACACTTATCATGCATGTAAAATCGATGTTGATGTTCGTTCGAGAGATTCATTCCGTGAAACTAGTGAGCCGTGATGGCGGAGGCTAAAAAATATTTTTTTTCTTCCTCCACGTGCAGTATCTACCGGTTCAACCCCTAATTTTCCGAGAAATGAATCATCAACTTCCTGCTAGCTCATTATAGTACGAACACGCTTCTGTCTGACACGTCATTCTTTAACTTCTTCGTCTTCTCTCACTTTCGCACGTGTTCCTTTAGTTTTTACGTCTTGTTTATCGTCAGTTGGTGGCGTGAAATTTTTTACTGGTAAAAATGAGTGGCGTGAAACAAAAGGTTTCAAATGTTAAACAGAAATTAGAAATCCTTCAAAAACCTGATAATGAACTTGATGCAGAAGATATACTAAATGAGGGAAATACAATTTCTCATTCTGCAATCTATGGAAACTTTGTTAGATTATACGGGACAAAGAGGATTTGATCACGGTGACATTACTGTGGTTTGTAAAATATGTACGACGAGAGATGAATAAACAGCAGAAGCAAAGACGCATTACAGATTTTTTAAAGAAGTAAATGTTAAAAGGAAAATTCCTAGTTTGATGCATGCAAATGTAAGTAGTTTTTCTATTTTTGTTGATTTTTTCTTTAATAAAAAGAAGGATTATCCGTGTTTTTCTATTGTCCCGGTGATTAACCCAATAATCGGGAGTGCAAAAATTCGCTGCTCCTTCAGTCTGGTTTCCGGGGCCACGGAGGTCTGGTTGTAAGGTCTCGGCTTCGGGGGCGAAAGGTTCCAGGCTCGAAACCCGATTCCCGGTTTTTGTATGTGAAGCTGGTACACTTTAAATCTGCGTTGTTGGTCAAATGTCCCCTGGGGACCTTTGACGGAGGATGTTTGGAGAAAGAGGTGCCATCTCAAGTGTCGGCCTCGTCATCTGACCCGGGTTCAAAATTACGAGATCCGCCCCAAAATAGCTCTCCTGTTTCTTTAAAATGGGACGTTAATATAATTGTAATTAACTTCACTCTGATTTCCTCATATGTTCCTTCTTGTCCGATGTTTATATCAAGCTTGTTCATTTGATATAATGATAACTTTAATATACACATTTCAACCAAGGCGCTCCTGTTAATTATCCACTGCGCTAAAATAAAATAAACTCAACTAAATGAACGTCGAATAAAGAGTTGCTTAGCGTTCACCGAGTATTTCTGGAGGGCGAGTTATCTCATCCGTAGTGATGAATATGTTAAAACAGGAAAGAAGAATTTCCCAAAAGTTATCGCTATTTAATTATTCGCTGAAAATCGTTTTCTCTTTAACTTTTGGTAATAGTAGATGATACAGATAAATCAATGCGGCAAATAAAGAGGTTAAACTAATTTCTTTTGTAGAGCAGGCGAATTTGTTGAAGAAGATCAATCAATACTGTTTGCTCCCGAAGTTTAAGAGCAGGAAAATCGTGCGAATTCCCTATAATCGACAAATTTAAGCGTTGTCATTTTCAACATCTCATGCATGTATAAGCTAATTTTCTAAAAGAGATAACGACAGTATATTTGAATCACATGGCAGCATACACGACACTGAATTCAATAACATGATCTGATGCTTATTTTTGCGGTTCGAAACATGCGATTTGGCATTTAAAAGGACAAAAGTCATACTCTTCTTGTAATAATCATTGATCAACCTCCGCTATTTTTATTTCTATATTTCGTGTTAAAACTCAGACCGGAAAACTAATCTGTCTTGATTTGCATTGTTAATGAAATCTATTTTTGAGTTCCAGTAATTTATCACGACATTTTTGTTTGCGGCCAATATTTAGTCATCTTTCTCATTATGGGAAGCACGCATTTTTTGCGTGTGTTTCTGAAATAAAAAGTTCGTGCACAAATTCTGGAGTGGTTGATAGAAATGCAATCAATGCTGTCTGCACTTTAGGTTTGGCATAACTGCATGTGTGACCGAAAATAAAAAAGATAGCAATTTGTAACTTTTTTTTAGCTGAAATGTTACTAAAATAATTCACGACAAAAATGCTTTTCTATCACTAGGCCGTCTACGAATTATTGAATTGATTAGACTAGGTTTATTAGCTCATGAATTCATGATTGCATTTCGTAGTGCATATTTTATAAAGAGAGAATTAATTTAAAGAAGATATGGCTATGATACGGGCGAATGCTTTCTTTTTCCTACACAAATATTTTATCTAGCTTTGGAATATTTAAAACCCCAAACGCATTTTCAACATAAACTCTCATCAAAATAGATATAGCTATTTGTCTCTTTCTAGAAGTGACACTAGGAAGTCATGATATCTGCTAGTGTAGTAGAATATATTGACACAGTAACAATTACTAACACATTTGCTTTAAGTCAGTTAAAATTTGCTTTTGAAAACTAAAAATGTTCTAAAACTAAACTTTCCATAAATGATGTATCAAAACACTATTGAAGTGTCTATATCCAAACTGCGAACAATTTAAGAGGAAACTTTTCGTGAAAAATATCATTTTTCAGGTCATTTTATAATATATTTTTATGATACAGAAGCAACTACAGGCACAAACTTACAAATAGGACAAAATTTTTTCTAGAGAATATTCTTAACAAAAGGGATATAACTAAATCTTTGATACGTGTTTATCCAGATACCCAAACTCTAATATCTTTAAGGGAAACTTTACAGGTGCAATCGCATTTTACAATACATTTGGTCTATCATACATAATCAATGCTTACCTCTTGAATAAGGCTCACAAGACCTCTATCAACACATTTTGGAAACCGCAAACAGGAGTTATGAATCAGAGCATGGATCTCTTCAATACTAGTAGTGGAATGAACAGGATATGGCCTCTATAAAAATGCAAAGAAAACTTTAGCAGATATATTTAAAAAAAAACTATTTTAAGGACTTTTTCAAACATGCTGCGAAACAACTGAAAGCCCAAAATATTGTAGCAAACAGTCTTGAATAATTTGAATTCCTTAGTTTGACTTATTTTGTCTTCCTTATTGAGCAGAAGAATAATAGTTTCATTCGAGACTGTCAACTAAAGAATCTAACTAAATTACGGCTATTCATAGAAAAGCAAAAATCATCGAATTCTGAAAATTCGATGAGTCATAGAAATTGAATTAGAAGAATGAATAACAAAGGTTAGTAGATTTCTTAGATTTAAAAATGAACTTCTTTTGTAAATTGTATTGTTGAGAATATGTATTATCTGTATTAGATTCTTCAAAAGACAATTAATTCCTGAACAACTAAAAACACTAAATTTCAGTGACATTTACCCTCGCTATTGCCTTTCGCCGAACTACTTTCTTTTTTGTAAACTAAAATGTGTAACTAAAATCATCCAGAAACGCTGAACTGGAAAGATTCTCTCATGCACCGTGAGAATATCTTCCGCAAGCAGTTTTAAAAAAGCTTTGCTATTCGTTCAAAGAGAATTTTGAAGAAAAAATTTAGAAAAGGCAATGACATTCGTTAAGAGAAGAAATATACTGGCTGGGAAAGGTTATCTTTCACAGTACAGTTGTTTAAAGAAGGTTTTACGGCACAGATTTAAATTAACCCTATACTATGCATTAATTAGCATTTTTGCTTTTTAAACAATTAAAAATTAATTAATAAAATTATTTTTTTACTACATTTTAGACTGAAAGAAGGAAGTTTATTTGTGAAGAAGTTTCCTTTTTTAAATTTATGTTTTTAATTCATTAACTAATTAAAAATTAAATTCAAGAATAAAATTTTTAAAATTATTTTTCCGGTATCCTTTACACTCGCTGGTACAGATTTATAGAAATTCCGCTGAAAAAAGGTAAAAGTGTAAAGTCAAACAATTTTTTGAATTTCAAGAAAATGCACTTCTGGAAAATCCTACTTTAAAAACAAAGAATTTGATGTAATTTAATGAGTTTCTTTTTTAAATCAGTGCATTAAATATTTTTCAATCTCGCATTAATTATATATTACAGCAGCCGCAGTTAAGGTGGTAAACGTATGAACTCGATTAACAATAGATAAATTGGAGACATTACTATCAACTTAGTTGTAAATATTTAGAAACTTTCGAGAATTTTTTTATAACTGAAAGAAATTCTGTATTCACTTGACAAGTTAAATATTATTGAAGACCAAGAGGTTAGTGAAAGAAATTATTAATTAATTATAAAGGTATCTTAGAATTTGCTATTTGTAACTTGTAAGCACTGATTTTCTAATTTATTTTAAAACCCACAATGGCCCACCCTATTCAAAAGAGTGTAAGGCCTGAAGCAGGTTGGTGAGGAGATACCTTGCACCACTCTGAAAGAAGCGTATTTTTAAGACATCCATTCTAGGTAGCTTGTCCAATAAATGCACGAACTACGCTACGTAGGAGGCCCGGAGTTGATGTTTGCCTATGTGCACTGTCTACTCTGTTGGTGGGGGACCAATTGGAGCATCAATAACTGTCAGACAGTCGAGGCTAATGTTCAGTTAAAGGTGGAATTTTTAAAAAAAACGCCTTGGTTTTTGCCCTTGTGGATGGTGGACGATGGATGTAGATGAAGAATGACTCAACATCAAACTTTTGATGAAACTCTCAGGAAATTTATGAAATGTTGGGGGCTTTTATGAAGACAACACATTAAAGAAAATAGCTTTTTTTTCAAATGGATCAATCATTTCAGAGAGAGTTATGAAGACTATTAGGATGATGCAAGGCTACGACGACCATCAATCTCATCTGTTGATGAAAGCATTGTGTGTGATTTTTGTGCTTTCCAATCGACGATTCACTGCTTGGTTGCATGCTGATGAAGGGAATTTGGGTAAGTCATCTGTGCACACGATTCTGATAAAACATTTGGGGTTGAGAAAATTGTGTACAAAAATCATACCAAGGCCCTGCACACTCAACAATGATTACCCGCATGTTTCTGGCCATAATTCGATTACTACGATAAATCATCCACCCTACTCACCAGATTTGGCTCTCATGATTTTTCATCATCATTTTTCTTGAAATGGAAATTGGTGATGTAAGAGCGTAACTGGGACAATATGGAGACAATAAAACGCGAAAATACAAGGCAGTTGAAGAGTTTGACTTCTGAGGACTTCTTGGGGTGTTTTGAATTATGGTAACCGAGATATGACAAGTGTTTTGTTCCATATGTGGAATAGTTTGAAAGAGAAAAGATGGATGAACCCTAAATTTTGTGGAACGAAATTTTTATGACCTCAGTTCGCGTATTTATTGAACAGAATACGTATCTAAGCCAGCTCCCCAGATCTATAAATGGTAAAAACTTTACTTGTATGTTAATAATTTAACGAGGAGAGAACTAATAAATTCTCATTCGTGCGCTATGTGAGCTTGACTTCCTGTCAAGCTTTTTCGTGTTCCTTCTCACAGATTCATTACATGCACAGTTTGCCATTATTCGGAACTGCTGTTAGAATTTTAATTATACGTGAATCAAGTTTGTGATACAGTCGACGCTCTTATGATGACATTATAAGACCGTTCCATTATAACTATGATAAAATCCCAACTGTGTTTCCCTATACTCTATGTTATTTTTACTTCCGGATTGACCATCAATCGTCTAATCCAATACAACGTCCGAATTCAATGGACACTCTTCCCAGTATTTTCCCAAAAGAATAGGTTTGAAACGTGTAACTTGAAATGACGTTGATTATTGTATTGCCAAGCCTCTAGATGTCAGGTCCTCAGTGTTGCAGTTCAACTTTGACGGAAATTACCACCACACCACGAGTCAGGTACTTACTAAAAATGTTTCAATACTATGAGACTTTAAATGTTTTTTTTCGAAAGGCAAGAAAACGAGACATTATTTATCATCTTTAACTGGAATTACGTTTTCAAAATCACATTGTAGAAAAGAAGAACCATTTCTGTTTTCTTTAGAAAATAAATGTTTTGTAAGTCCATCCTTTATCTTATACTTTAAATCTGTTTAGAAATATATTTTATGAGTCAAATTTTATTTTTTATGATGAAAAAAATAAGTTGAGTATTGAGGAATCTCTTTAAAATCGCCTATTTTACGGACCTGCAGAGTGCCGTGCATTTTTAATTATCCATATAGCGACCACTCGTTATAAGACCTTTTGCTGTGGGACTATATAACGAGCGTCGATTGTAATATTTTTTAAATTTCATTTCTTTAAGAGAAAAGTTTCGTTAGATTTGACGGATTAACTAATACTTGACTTAGCCAAAAAATCGATGCTCAAACTTTTATAATTTATACATCGTTTAACTCTTAGGTTAGCATTTTTCAGGGTTGTCAATCGATAGCTAAGATGAACTGTTGAACTCAATTATAGCCTTCTCACATATTGTTATGAATAAGAAAAAAACTAATAATGAACTTAAGAACTTGTTTCAAAACAACTAATTTTCAAATTGTTTTCTATTATTTAATAAAACATTCGTTCATCAACTTTTTGGTGAATACTGCTTTTCATCAACAGCTCCTGAAGTCCCTCTTTGCTGGATCCACACAATGGCTTACTCTTTTCCCAGCCGATTGGTGGTCGCTGGAGTCACATCTTGATAATGATTTAACAATGGTACGTATTCTTAACCCCTTTTAAGACAATTTCTAATAATATCTTGAATTTTTCAAAAGCTAAATAATATACTAATAGTTATAACACAAAATTCAGTATAAAAATTACCGTTTTCCATTACTTTTGAAAATAATGTAAAAGAAACAAAAATGAATAATTAGACTGATAATTGATACACAATTCTTTAACTAACGCTTCAAAATCTGATATTATAATTTAGGATATTTTTCCATTTTATTAAAAGGAAAAAATATTCAAATTAAACAAAGGGGCAATAAGGTTGACAGGGATAATTGTGAAAGGTGCTGAGTTATATGAAATTGGAGAAATTAAAGAATTAATATAATATGGAAGATTCTTCAATTCCCAATTATTATATAGCTTTATTATTGACTTATAAGCATTTTCACAATTCTCCCAATTCCAATCTTCCTTGAAATCTATATCCGTTCTTTTACATTAATTCTACTCCAAACATATTGCTTGATGCAGTCGTACTTGAATATTAATTTATAAATTAGAACTTTGAAGATAATGTCGATTCTTATTAGTCTATAATATTCAAAGGCAGAGATGGTGTTCAGATGATCGGTTTTCGTTTCTTTCGAGCTATATAGCTATAGACACAAAAAGAGTTTTTTTAACTATCATGCGTAATTTGTTTAGTTTAAAGCTTTGCCAAACTATATCTGATTTAATTCTTATTATTTGTTCTCGATTAGAATTATCTGTTTCTCTCAAATGGAAAATCACATTTCAAAACATAATTTTCAAAACTTACTGTGGCAATTAGCTAATATCAAT
>BGPR01000031.1:1337160-1348946 GCA_013235015.1 Araneus ventricosus | reverse complement strand
TTCATGTATTGTCATACCCTGTATAAGTTTCCTCAAGGCTATATCTTCATCTATTATCAGTTCCTTTTGTTAGTTTTCAAATGAAGCTTCTGCAGGTCGCAAAGACCTTCTGTAACAGAAGACGAGATTCACGTTTTGAAATAAAAAAAACCGCTTATTATCTCATATTTATTTTAAAATTGACGAAACGTTTTCTGTATTTATTATTTAATTACTTGATAAATAATAGTTACATTAAATATAATATCTAATATCTATATAAGTAAATCTTAATGCTAGAATAATTTTTTCGTTTCAAATACAAAAAATGCTTTTAATGACATGTATTTTATTAGGCTTCTAAACTTTTGCTATTGAAACTTCTTTTCATATATTTTTCATTTGTGCTTAATCAAAAGATAAAAAATCTGAGAACGGAGTTCACATGGCTAACATTAACCACCGGTAAATTATTTGAGCAATGAATATTCTGTGGCTAATATCTCTATCTACCGTGCTTTTTCTGTTGATGAAGAAGTTAAAAACGAAAGGAAATATTAAAAGTAATTCATGTCGAATAAAGCAAATTGCTTGTTTACAAGCATGTTCATTGCCTGTGAATGAAAACAATTTGTAATATGCATGATAAGAATTACACTGGTCATATATTACCCCAAATTCTATGTAGGTCAAGATACTTTACAATATTTCCACGATATTTTTTTACGATATCATGAATATCGAAAAATATAAAAGTTGTATTACCCTGCTTCACCCAGGATAAATTAAAACTCATTCTCTATTCATTATAGTTAACTAAATATCTTTAAAAATAATTACTTTTAAAAGCTGAAAATAACACATTTGACCTAGAAATGGAATCCAGCATGATATACGGAAATTTCATGTTGCTACTGTTAACCGTTTCAGAGGAGTTCTTATTACAGACAAAGAAGTACACAATTGTATTTTATCCTTTAAACTATATAATATTTTTAAGATACAAGGGTTACACGAATTGATAAGAGATATTTAATGTTATTATAGAATATGAGCCGCTAAAAGTAAAAATAAAGTGTCTGTCAATAAAATGGATAGATAACAAATTTAAATCACCTATTTCTCTCCTCTGAAAAAACCTAGAAGATAATCGTTTATAACTAACTTAGTTAACAATTAAATTGAGGGTTTTTCTAGGAATTACCACTTTTATTCTTTTTAATCGATTTCTATTCTAAAATTACCCCGATATCTAATTTCACGTTTGAAATGGCAATTATTTAGAAGTGCTCTTTCCGTGAAATTGCTTAGAAACACTTCTTCCCTCTCATTATCGTCTGATGAGACTTATCATTTAGAAGAAAAACCATTTGGAAAAAAATAATTAAGATATAATTATACTTCGTGAAACAAATAAATCAGACTATGTTAAAGTATTTCTCATCGGTTGAAAGAATTTCTCTCCGAAAAGAAAATTGCTTTTAGTATACTGTGCATATTTTCTCTCGTTAAAAAAGAAAAAGTCTGTTAATGGCAATGCGTTTATTAATAATGCATAACTAAATTTCCAGGAGATCATCGAAGAGAGTGTTTTTCATTAAGATTTAATGATTTCAATTATAATTACCAATAGAAGTAGCAATTCACTCTATTTATTGCTCATAGTTAGAAATGAAATAAATAACAACTAAGAAAATTTTAATTTTTTAAGTACTTCTCAAACGTTATATTAGAAGACTTATTTCTTGCTGCGCTTCAAAATACAGAAGCCCATCATGTCAAGAGAGGTTTGGGAAAAAAATCGTTGTTTTTGCAATTTGAAGTTAAAGGTAAATTAATAATCCATTAACTTTTTCTGCAGCTTGATTCTATTGATTTGTTAGCTACACCATGGTCTATTAGGAACGAAACTTGAAAATTTGAGTTATGATTTGATGAAACAGAAGATTTTTGAGCCGTAATCTCTCAACCCCCCCCCCCCAATTTATCAATATACTAGTAGAGTACCCGGCATTGCCCGTTCTTTTTCAGGTCGAACACTTTTGCAAGACCGGAAACTGAATGATTATTTATAAACAACAAAATGATTATTAATGTTATTTTATTGCGAGAATCAATTTTTTTAATGAAAAGATCCATAAATTAACAGTGCAACAATTTCTTTCATTTATCTTATATCACAGTATACAATATACATATATTTCTTGCATTATTAGCCAATTTTTGGGGGCATCTTATTATTTTACGGACCCTGATCATAAAACTTTCACGCTAATTGGTCCATTTGTTCAATGTATTTCATTGACTGACCTCCACCCAACCCAGAAGAATGCAAGATAGGGTCCATTTCTCAATACAGTATTCTTTTATCGTTGTTGTTGAACAATGTTGGAATCATTTTTAAAATAGCATTTTAACAATTAACGTGTCTAAATTTACTAATGAAGCATATTTCGCCAAAATTGCTCCAGCCGTTCTAAATAAACATTTCTCCATATCTTATCGGTAGTTATCATTTGAAAGGGATGATTAAAACAGATTTAACCTCTCCATACTTTTAGTTCGACATCCTGCGAGTTAAGTTTCATTTCGATCAATTCATTTTTTATGTGTATTTAAGAGACTTTGCCCCAACCTACCCTGATGAACTAGCTTAGGGCTTATTTACACGAATAGTGCTTCATGTCGTTTAAAAAGGAACATGCGTACCAAAGTTTCATCAAAATCGCTCCTGCTGTATCGAGTTTCGTGTCAATCGGCCTGTGTCTTTGCTCCACCCTACTTGAGGTATTGAGGGAGTATTTGTGCTAAAGTGTTTTTATTTGACATTTGAGGAACATATGTATAATGTTACATCAAATTGCCCAAATCATATCAAATTTCACGTGAATCGTCCATTTACCGCATGTATTTAAACGACTTAGTCCTACCCTAATCTCATAGAAGCGTTATTTTATTAGCGTTTATTTAGCCCTACAATATTTTTAGTTGGTTAATTAGAAGTATATGCATCAAAATCAGCCAAGCCGTATCCAACAGTATGTCAATCGGTCCAAGGGTTTACATGTATTTTAAGGACTTTTCCCCAACCTACTCTGAGGATTTGGATTAGCGTTTATTTACCCCTGCAGTACTTTTAGTGAGCCTGTGAGGAACATATGTGCCCTGTGTCATAAAAATTTCCCCATTCGTATCAAATTTCATGTCAATCGGCCCATTTGTTATAGGTATTTAAAGGAATGAACACCATCCTACTCTAAAGGAATTGTGTTAGAGTTTATTTACCCATAGAGGAGTCTTAATCCTACTCTGAGAAACATATGAACAAAATATCGTCAAAATCGCCCCAACCATATCTAACAGCATGTTACGTGTATTTTGACAATTTTGCTCCACCCTTCTCTGAAAAAATGAATTACCGTTTTTCTACCCAGGTACTACTTTTAGTCAGGCTAACAGGAATATATATCTGTCATCAAAACTGTCCCAGTTTTATCGTTTCATGCCAATCGACCCATTTATTAAATGTATTTAAATGACTTCGCCCCACACTACACTGACGGATTGGATTAGCGTTTATTTACCCCTATAGTACTTTTAGTTACCTAATTAGAAGTATGTGCACCAAATGTCATCAAAATCTTCCAAGCCACTCAAACCGGCAAGCGTGTCAACCGGCCTATTTGTTACATGTATTTCGGAGACTTTAGCCCACCCTGTCCTTAGGACCTGGGTTAGGGCTTATTTACTCCTACAGTACTTCAAGTCGGCTAATGAGAACCTGTGTACCTAGTTTCATAAAAATAGCCAAGCATTGTTACATGTATTTTGGAGACATTGGTCCACCATGTCCAGAGGGACTGGGTTAGGTCTTATTTACCCGTACAGTACTTCAAGTCGGCTAATGAGGAACCTATGTAGGGGAAAGTCGGGTAAGAGGCATAGTTCTTTTTTCACAATTTTCAAGAAGGAATTTTGAATAATAATTGTAATCAATCTTTGCAAGTCATGTTAATTTTTAATCTCTTATTTATTTTATATGCCTGATTCTTATCAAAATGCAGTTTAGCAATATTATTTGTAATATTTTCTTTGTTGTTACTCACCATTCTCTTTCTTTTCGACATGATCATCATCATCCTACAACAATACTTAAGTGCTTCATGCGTTTTCCCATACTTAAAGTTTGTATTAATTATTTGAAATTCCTTTAGTTATACTATAAAAATTATCTGAGTAAATCTGAAATGCTTTTCAAAGCTAGCGATGATTTCATGAGTTTAGGCCATTATTTTGCAATATCGTAATCATTCCAACTTTACATGAGTGATCGTTTAAATGATGTTGTGTTCCAGACAATGTTTAAAAACTATTACTTTAGCAGTAATTGAAAGTGCTCTCTATATACACTCTGTCCCAAAAGTTTATAGAATCTAGTAAAATATATGTTTTAGCAAAACGGAAAGACATACAAACACCAATTACAAATACGTTTATTCAAACCATATGCGACTTGCATTCAACGAAATATTTAGAGAAAATAACAATTTTTATTTCAATTATATAGCAAAATGGCAATATTAGGTGTCCCAAAAGTTTATAGAATATATGACATTTCAACAAAAGATGCTCAATACAATGTTCTTAATAGTTTAAAGTCTTTCCATTTCTCAGTATGACATTGTATACACGTTTTCCCATCGACATTATTAAGGTTTGTTATATCTCTGGTTCCAAGTTGTACCATACACTTTCAATGGCTGTCTTCAAGGCATTCACTGAATAAAATTGCCCTCCATTCTCATATACCTTCCGAGACGTAATGCCCCACACATTTTCAATTGGGTTTAGATCAGGGTTCATCGGTGGCCACTCAAGAACAGTAACAGTTTTCGAGTTTAAATAATTTTTCGTAGCATTGGAGGTATGGATGGCAGCATCGTCTTGCTGATATTACCAATTTCGTTCCCCTATGTTTTCTGCAAATGGCATAAGATGATTTTCTAGTGTTTCTATGTATTTAGGAGAATTCTGTCGGCCATCTAAAAAGGCCAAACCCACTTGACCGTTGAAACCGAAAGCCGCCAACACCATCACAGATTCACCACCACTCTGTCTACTGAAAAAGCTCCTGGGCTCTTTTCGTAAATCATGCCAATATTTTATATTCCCGTCAGGTCCATCGAGGTTCCATTTTTTTCATCACTGAAAAGGACAGCCATCCATTTATCACCATATGACGAGCCCATTGTAATCTCTTACTAATGTGAAGCTTTGAGAATGGTAATCGGAGAGCCATTTTTGCGTGGATCATATAACCAGATTCTATAATTCATCTATGAACAGTGTTCTTGGAGATTTGCAACCGGGAAGCCCCAGTAATTTTGTGAACCGACATTTTCTGACTTGAAAGCCATTCTTTGTATCCGTCTATCACTGCGAATATCCGTCACACGCGGTCTTCCCGAAAGAGGTTTTGGCTCATATGACGTCTTATGAGTTAATACAAGATAAATCATGCTTTTAGAACGATTTTAAAGTTTCAATACTTCCTTAACAGTCTTACAGAAAAATTTCAAATGCAGAATTTTACTCACTTCTTCATTAGAGAGCTGCTACGCTTTAGGCATCTTGAAATGCAGAACAAACGAACGCTTTCATTTTCTTACAACGTATTTATTAGGCTCCAGATCGATGTCATGATTACCGATACCATATTTACCTAAAACTGCATTTGTCTATAAACTTTTGGGACAGGTTATTTCAGTTTATTCTACGATTTAAAAATCGGCATTAAATATACGGGGTAGAACTGCTGTTTTTTCAATTTAATAGACATAACATATCTATACAGTAAGTTACATCGAAATATGTCATATACAAGAAAAAATATAGGCAAAATACAAGATTCTATAAACTTTTGGGACAGAGTGTATGTCTTTAAATTTTGTTCGCAATTCATGAAATAATTGAACCTTAAAAAGTTTGTTTAAAATGTACTCACCCATATAAGGCTTTGTTCCTGTGACGGAAGTCACAGCTTCATTTTCTTTGACAATAGTTGCAATATTGAAATCGGTAATATGCACGTGTCCTGTAAAAATATGTAAAATCATTGTTTTAAATTGCTTAAAAATATAATCTTTTCTACGTATATATGTTACCACTAAAGTGTGGAACTAGATAATGTCCAGATTTTCTAGGCATTTTGGAGATTAACTAGGCATATCCGTTAATGTACGAAAATTTTTTTTTAGTTTCTCACATGACCTAGATAATCTGCAGATTACCTATAGTGCTTATAAGTGAAAATAAAATCTTTTCTCGAATAGCAGCAACGTTTTTGTACTCTTATATAAATTCTCAGAAAACATATCGGCAAAACTAGGTGATTCCAAGAGCTTTAGTGTTTAGCAAGTGGAAGTAATTCTAGGTACTACTAGCTGAGAAACACAATATACTTTTATTACATAAAGATATAAGTAATTACATATAATAATCAGTGTACTGTAAATAAAATATTTTGTTATAGAGAAGCTTGCTTTGAATTTGTTCTTAATTTTACTTAGAAATTAGGTGCCTGCTTGCAATCTTGGAGCTAAATTTACCTACTTTCAGAAAATCACGACAGAAAATGAAGGCACTAACAAGCAGAAATGAATTTGAAAACGGAAGTAACTATTCTAAGCATATGCAGCCGACGCAAACTATGAGAAAGTGATGCCTTAAAATAAAATGACGGCTCCACAACCTGTAGAAAGTAATAGAAACGAGAGGAGGAGGGATAATAAAAGAGAGTTACAAATTTTTGCACTTCATCGATGTGGAATACGTTAATGCGCACATCACCTAAGTAAATTATCGAAAACTTATTTTGTTGACAATTCCACGCTTGACTGAACAAGTCAGGCTAATCTGCAGATTAACTAGGTAATGTGTACATTAGCGGCTTTCAAACTTTAACGGTAATACATACAGATAGAAAATGCAACAATCCTACCCTGAAAGAGACTCAACCCGTTATTGGGGAAGAATCGCTAATCTCTCATACCTCTAAGGACTAATCCCCATTTTCCGAGTAGCAACTATGCCAAATATAAAATACAACAGTCAGTGATAACTTAAATTGTGAATAAGTCATACAGAAAATGCCGCAAGCCCTCCCCGAATGAGATACAACGTACTACTGGCGAAGGATAGTCAATCAGTCTCCCATACCTCTCAGAGAACTAAGCCTTAAACCACAACCTTCTCATACGCATACTAGAGTTTCTGCTATGTAAAATTTAAGATACGATAGTCAGCGACAACTTAAATCGGGGATTCCCAACATTTTTTCCCTCGCGTACCCCTTAATTATTCTTTTTGTTCTCGCGTACCCCCTACTATCATATCCAACTCCCCTCCTCCAACCACCCATCTATGCAAAAAAGTTTTTATCAACAATGTTAAGGTTAGCTTAAGTTGGCTTAAAAGTGAAATGAATCAAATTAATAACATTTGCGGAACTTATTTTTGATTTTACATTTTACATTCTGGTCAAATATGTCAATTGAATCAAGTACATTAGGATCGAAATTAGGACTTCAACTTCAGTTGTCATTGATTGTAGTAATTGAAAGAAATTGTTTTGAAATAAACAATTGTTTCTGTATCATTCTATATGCAGAATTACACTATCGAAAATTTCATGGAAGCGCCTGTTAAAAGAAATATAGAGTGTATTTCAAAGAAAAATAAATATAGTGATAAATTATATTGAATTTTAGCTATTTAAGCATGCATCTATTACATAAAAAGATTCTTGAAATTTTAAACCTGCTCTTATCTTCATTTCAGTATGCATTGCGAAAGATTGACACGATAACTTATCTTTGGAAAGTAGTTCTCAAAATGCTGACAAATTCACAACCGAATGACAATACATTTACTAAACCAAATGAAAAGGCCGCTGAAGTAAAGAAAGAAATTCGCAATAGAAGATGCACGAAATACTGAGCACATTTATTAAGAAATCTGAAACCTATTGATTTTTAAAAGAGAGACAATGATATGTTCACAAATGGTTAGTTTTCCACGAAATCCTTTGTCTGACTTCTTGAAAATTCTTTAGTATTCTTCGATTCGTCTCGTTCAACGAGAACGTAAAGCTGAATGTTAAAAGCATGCTTGAATATCTAACAAAGGGCAATATTTGTTGCAGTTGTTTGATCATCAGTACACTATACTCTGCAAAATGTTGTTTCAAATTATGTTAAAGAGGTTCAGTTGATATCTGATGGCGATTGATAAAAGAATTTAATTAATTAACATAGAGCTCTTTTTGAAATAGAAATTTGATCGTAGTTTCTCGTCTTTAAAAGTAAATGCGGTTTCAGTGGTTTATTTAACTTACAAGCATTTTTCATTGATTTCCTAAAAAATATTTGCAAAAGAAGTTGCTTCTTGGAGATTCTTAGTTCATTAATATATATAAGCGGAAAACCCATAAAATAACTTATTCTGATAAAGCACTTTCTTTTAATGATGAAAACTGATTTCTTGATATTGTTATTTAAGGTTAAAGCTATAAAAGAACTACCAAACTATCTCTACAGCTGATGTGACCTACGCAATATCGGACAAACTAATTTTGAAATCAAATATTATGGTTGCGAACTTCCGATAAAATGCTCAATCAGAATTCGAACTTGCAACATTCAGCATGAAAGCTAACATTCTAACAACTTTAAACAGAGTGATATAAAATTCAACATACATATTGATAGGGGAAGTAGAAACCGTAAAAACAAGCAAAAATGGCATAGGGAAATATGACCGGAAACGCCAACCGGATAAGTTAGAGGTCGCTACTCGCCAGATCTGTTGTTTGATTTCAGTGCTAGTTATTTCAAGTTCTTACTGATTACGCAGAACATGCAACAGTTTACGAATGCTGAGATTGCGGACCTGCATTTTCTGTATGGAGTAGTTGACGGCAAAAGAAAGGCAGCAGTACGATTGTATGCGAAATGCCTGGCATTGTCGAAAGGGTTCGCCAATGCATGCGCCGCTGCTAAGAAGCGTGTATTAATGGTAAGAACTTGGAGTAGTTATTACTAGTAGTTCTAGGAATAGTAGACTTCGCATCCCTCCCCTCAAAAAAATCTAAGATTTGTTTTTGTCGCAATCATTAAAAGTTTAGCCATTTTTTCGAATGTGAATTATTTACGCAAGTCTCTGCTTTTATCGATATTCATAAAATTGCAACTAAATGTCTGCTTTTATAGTATCAACAAAAATACAACTGAATGTCTTCCCATTACCAGAACTACTGAAATGCTTTAGTGGTGCCAAACTCGCCATTGATTCACCAAGCATTGAAACCATAAAAGGGCCGCCATCTTGAAACATAATAAAAAATAAAAATCCTTACACATACGTCGTTTTTAATGGCTTCAAGGAACATTCATACCAAATTCGAAGAAAATCGAACAACGCGTTTGGTCGCAATTGCGTAGCAAACAAATTTACAGACGAAATGCCGAACGGTCGAGTTGAAACAGAACCTCACTCCGCTCGGTCAATGAAAATGGATGTATGCAGGTACGGCGAAAGTGTGGAGTATCATCAAATAAAGAATTTCCACTCGTTATTGGTTTACCATTTCTGCACCTTCGTATATCTTCTAACTCAACCGGGTGGAATACATTCATATATGACCTTAGTTTGTTTCTGTGCTTTCTACCTGTCCCGCCCGCTGAATTTTGAATCACCCTGTCGATTCACCAAGGCGAAGATTAGATTTATCCATCATTTATTTGAAGATAGATAAATTTTAACTTTAAAATATTCTAATATTACGAAATATGGAAAATATAAAAGAAAAATGTGAGTCTACTTATTATAAATGAACTAAATTCTAATTCTAAAACTCATTTAATTTCGCGAAAAAAAGTGTTGTTGGATAAATATGACGCTATAGAATTCTATAAGGATTCATTCAAATTATTAAAGAAAAAGTGTGTAATTCCAACTAATATTTTATATTTCTCGCGAGAGGTTTCAATTTTCCTGCAGAGAATTTTAGAGCAGTTACGTTTTTGAAGTTCAGAAAAGTGAAGAGAAGGTCATCAGAAATTAGCTTTGAATCTTATATTCGCCATTCTTTTCATTATTGTATTGTAATTTCAAAATTTAACTGTGTGAAAAAATGAAACTGAAATCTAAGAATTTTATTTGGGAGACAAGGATTGAATATGTCTACTAGAAATAAACTGAGATCCATAAATGTTGTGAAATGTTCAAAACATTTACTATGCTGTGAGTACCTCATTGATTTGTAAAACATTAATTTTGAATCTTATGTTAATATGTTTATCAATATTGAAGTTTTTTAACTCAGCGAAAAGACAAAATTCAAACTTAAGAATTTTATTTGGCAGATGAAGAATGAATTTTGATACAAGATATAACTTTCAATCCACAAATGTTGTGAAACTTTTCTTCCTTTTGTTGTGCAATAAGTGACACACAGGAAAGAGCTGACATGGCTTCTTTTTGTTTAAGAAATGCTTTAGAGACGAGTGTATGTGAAAGTACATATTTATTTGAGTTTTCATGTTACATGGATCAATTCACCCTTTAAAAACATTTCATTTTAAAGAGTCATTTATTTAGCGACAATTTAAACCATCTCCATCGATGTATAAAGAGATAAACATTGAGAGTTAATTCTCAAAGCCATGATTTTTACAGATTCAGACGAAAATACCATCGAGTGGATTTGAAAAATTCTAATATTGTTCATACTGGAATACTTTGAATCCATTCAGTGCTAGTGAAAAGGAAACTTTCCTTTGAGAGGCATTCTAACAACGTATTGAGAAATCAATCTCAAAGAGTTCACCGAATACAGAAGATAAGAACCTGCCACTGAATGAATTCAACGAATCGTAATATGAACCCTTTAAAAGTCCTATTAGAGACGTCTTCTGCTAGTTTTATCCTTTTTATCCTTTCATAATACTATCTACATTAAGGGAGTGAGATCTTTATTTCAAATAAAGTGTATTGCAATCAGTTTCAGAGACTTCTATAGTTCTGATAGGATAATTTTTAAATGATAGAAATTACTGAAAGTCTGGTTTGGTTCCGCACTGGAAGTCTGCTTTGAGGTCGGATTTTTCACTCGCACGGACACAAATACAGTAAAGCACCGTTTATACGTCTTTCGAGGGACGGACGTAAAACGGCGTATGAATGAAAAGACGTACAATCGAAATTTTAATAAACAACTTCCGATTATTTCAAATCTAATGCTGCTAATGCAAATTCATTTAAAAGTATTAACTTTAAGGTTTTTTAAGATAGTACTAGTGTATTATTACTACATAGCACGTAAATCAATAATTAAATTTTAAAATTAAACATTTATCATAAATGTGATAAAAATCACACCTTTATTGCTAATCTTGAGTACTAATTATACATATGTTATACTATTTACGTGCATGCAGGTAGGCGTTTAATTTAGAAAATCTTTAAAGCTCGTCTGACGTACTAATTGTCTGTGAATATTAAGTACATCATTATGAATGGAATTAAGTTCACCGAATGCTTTTTCACTATTGTTTTGACAAAAGAAATAAGTTTGAAGCTTTTCAATGGAGTCTTTAAAGAAAGGTGGAATCACTTCTTCATTATCGCTTAAATTAGCACCAGACAATTTGTCTTCGATTAATTCATCAATTGTGAATAATTTCGAAGTCATGATATTTCTATCACAGTTCACATGCCAGGAAGGAGGAAATTTCCACATTTTAGAA
>BGPR01000031.1:1324402-1337150 GCA_013235015.1 Araneus ventricosus | reverse complement strand
ATTTCCACATTTTAGAACGGGGGAAAACGGCATTTAACCGAAGCTTTAACCGTTCTTTATCCTTACAATGAATACGAATGAATCGAGACTGTGATGAAATGACGTATAAACGTAAACGATGAATAAATGAGAAGCGTATAAACGTAACCGACGTATAAATGAGGAACGTATAAACATAAACGACGTATAAATGAGAAACGCATAAACGGTGCTTTACTGTATATGACAAAATTCAATTTGTACGTTTTCGGTTGCTTATTTTATCCAAGCAACATCTGACAAGAAATTATCAATACTCTGCACACAATGAAAGCTTCAAAACATCATACACTCCTCAGCTCGATCTTTAAAGAGACAAGGAAAGAAAGAATGCGTTTGCTCACAATAAATACTTTAACTGAAAAGTGTGTGCACCAGCAAGATGAATTGCAAAATGATAAAGAATTTTTTTATGTGATTTATCGGTAAAAAATAAAATCATTTTAGCGATTCTATGTCGAATACATCTCGCAACAAAAGTAGATAGAACCTCGAAATTGAATGGATCAGTTGTAAAATATTAAATGAATTCAAATGGATACATAACAAAAGTTACGTTTTGAAATTGTATGTTTTCGGTAATGATAGGTAAAAACACACTCAACTGTTAAAAATACCAGGTGTTCAGAAAAAAATGAACTAACCCTTTTTCTCCTATAAACAAACTATTAAAAATCAAAAAGGCTAGATAAATGTATCGTTAGCTCATATCTGCTTAAAAACAACTGTTTTTTCAGAAACAACATGTTTCTTATTTTGAAATGTTATTTCTTCTAACCGTATTGATTAGCTTCAAAAAATGTAATAAAAAAGGATTCGTAAATATGAGCATCATTTCAAATACGAATTAAAAAGTATCGTCAAAATAGCAATATTAATAAAAATAAATTAGGGGGAACACGGGACATTGATACACTTTTTTTCGGAAAGCTAAAAAATGATTTTACCAACGGAAATAATTAGAACTAATACACTATATTTATGCATTTGTTAATCTAATATAGGATTTCAGTCGAGTTTTGGTCATAAATGAAATAATAAAATATTTATTACACTTTTTTCCTAAAAATTGATTTTTGTATCAATCTGCCCTATACACACTAGTCCAATGCAATTAGTTTTCCCTTTACATAGAACCCTGAAGTTGTGTCACAACCACTAATCGCATGAAGGAAGAGAATGGATTTTTTGCATTCGATCACGAGATTAGAATTCTGCAGATCTTTAGAGCTATAGAACCTATCTTTGACTTTACCTTTACCTTCTTTCAGCATGAGAATGTCCATATAGTCTAGAGTAAGAGCAACATCTTGGCCAATTACAACAACTTGTTTCTTAATCTTCTCATATGTCTCTATAGCGGTCTTCACAATATGTACATCAGCATCATCTGTTGCTACAAAGTTTGCGAAATGAAACGCTCCTTATTTGCAAGATTGCTTAGAAATTGTCTCTGAGAGTCAAGGAGAACTGCGCTTTCATTAAAAATTATTTCTCCTGATACTTTTCTTTTGATATAAGATATATATGTGGTGTAAACATCACCAAAAGTCTCTTGTTTTGATCATACTACACGATGAATAAGAGAGCCTCCATCAAGAACGAAGTAAAGGTTGTCAGAGTTACTAACTGGTCGCTCTGGAACTGTATCAAAGATATTATGAAACATGGCCAGCACGAGGCTACATATAATTAGAATATTTATGAAACTAATTTATTGCAGTTAAAAAAATAAGCAAAGTTAATTATTGTTTAATAAGCTGGGTACGATCATTTTGTGCTTTGATGGTTTTGCAAGTTCGAAGGGGGAATTCCCCCCTCAGGGATGGAAACTTTACGGTTTCCGTTTCCTTGATGTCAGAAGAGTATTTGACCAAAGTTTCAAAAATTTATGAATTTTTCTCCTAATTGTCGTTTTTGGTCTCATTGCAATGGACTAGTTGTACGCTCTCTCCTAACTTCCACACCACACTAGCCCTCTGGGATTGGTGCACTGACGCATGTATGTGCTTACAAAAATGAATACTTATACATACAAACTTTATTTACATAGAATCTTTGATTTATGCGTCTTCTTTTATATGAATAATGAATTTCTTTTGAAAATTGAAAATTCATTGCAAATTTGATAAGAGTTTGTAACCGTACTACTACAACAAAATGTATAATGTTGGTACTCATTCGACGCAGAATTTTATGCTCTACGACTTTCATCTATATCATTTTTAAGATTGAATGTGTAGGGTTGAAGAAATCTAGAAAAAACTGACCAAACACCCCACTTCACTACAGTTTTTTTCTCCTAGGAGGGGAAACTCCCCCCTCAGAGGTGGAAACTTTTCGGTTCTGATATCCTTGAGGTCAAAGAAGTTTTTGACCAAAGTTTCAAAACTATATAAATTTTTTCCCCTATTTTACCTAATTGCAGTGGGCTACACGGAAATATCAAAAATAATGATGGTTAATAGATCTGGGATCAAAACAAAATTTGTTTTATCAATAAACTTTTTATTCCAAATCAAGTTTTAAAAGTTTAACAAAGAAACAAACTTTTATTTTAATAAAATTTCAACATTTTTAATTAGACTGGATTATTGTTGTTTTGATATTTTTCCTTCCTGTCATCAACCAATCAGTCAATCAGTTTCTACTCTCAATTTTTTTCTGATAAATTAGAGACAAAGCAGCTTTTAGACAGCATGCGTCTAAGTTTCTTTTTTCTACTCTACTCTACATGAGACTGGAAAATTGAAACAATAATGCCTCAGAAAATAACTTTATCTCTACAAATAATACAGGAGAATGTGTGTGTATGTAAATATACTTTGGAGGGAAAGAATTTGTACTTCGAGGCCGTTTTTTGAAATTTTAATGAATTCAAAATTAAGGGAAATTTTCGCGTTTTTCCTTGATGACACGAAAAAAAATTAGCACAAAAATAATTTCCACACCATCTAAAAATGCAAAAAATTATCTTTTTGATGATGTTAATTAAATTTCCGTTCAATTTTTCTCACCAATTTTAATAAATTCGTAAAAAAATATTTTAATCTTAATTTACAACAATTATTTTTATTTTTGCAATGAAATTCAAACTGTTTTCATAGTTTAAACAAATGCTTAATTGCGCGTTTCTCTTAGATAGTTCATTTTTACGTTTTTTTCCATTTCTGAAGAAGATTTTGCAGATCAGGCACATTGATACACACAGAAGATGCGTCTCAATGTGGCCCGGAGTCAACTGTATCAATAAGCTCCATTAGACCTTTTTACTTAAAACAAGTGGTCACGCAAAATCAACGCTAAAAAAACCTCAAAACTTAATGTAGTTCAGAAAAATAAATGTTTTTTCCTACCTTTGCAGTAGATTCCTTGGCAGGAAAACGTAAGGAAATGACGCAATATGTACTTTGAGTAAAATTTACTTCGACTAGAAGAATAGCGGTTTGATTCATTTATAAATTAACTTTTGACTTAACATGGCCGAAAGGTGTTAAGAGTTACAGTGGCATATATATGAGTTGATATGAACATCTTGAGCCATTCCAATCATCAAAATTTAAGAACTGTATCAATGTTCCAGCTTATCAATCTACCCCAACTCTCCCTATATCAAATAAAAAGAATAATCGAAAATATGAACGCCATTGGTAATACGAATTAAAAAACTATAGGCAAAATAACATTATTTATCAAAGATTAATAATGTCATATAAAGCAACAATCATAAATCTGAGCATCATTGCGAATAATATTATTAATAAAGATAAATTAGATAATGGGAAAAGAATAATCGTAAGTCTGAAGATACTAATTGCGAATATGAATTTAAATAAATTTAATAAAGACAGTTTTTAAAAACACACTTTTATTAGTATACTAAAAAGAAGAAATTTTCATTTGAATTATTTTCTACTTTTTAGTAATTAATTTATAATTCGTAATTATAAATATTATAGAGCCTAGAAATAATTTTTTTCTCAAACTCACTGCCAGGTGGCGCGATTCGCGTGGAATCAAAATTTAATTTATTTAATCGATTAACTGAGAATTAAGTACGGAAAATATTGAAAGAATGTATTGCCATCGAGAACACGCATGTGTACAAAATTTCAAAACTCTAACACAGCAGGAAGTACAAACTTTAAAAAGTCAAGTAAAATAAAAGTGTATAAAATTAAGACTGCTAGAATAACAAGTTAAATTTAATCATTGAATGCATTTTAAAATTTTTTTTCAATCATCACTTCACTTTCCTTTCTCGGAAATAGCTAAAACGCCCACCTTTCAGTAGTAATAAAACATGAGAGTGCACTGAAGACACCCACAAGTGTGAGGCATTTATTCTAGTGTTTCTATCAAACGCAAATAAAAGTAAAGCATCTAAGAAAATCTAAGAGTGGCATATTTGTTTGGCATCGCACCAAGGCCTTCTTTGAAATTGGATCGATAGCACTTTAACTTCTTGCCTCGATAAATAATTAATTTATACAACTGTAAATTCCAAACACTCTGGTGGATGGTTAGATATGGGACGTAAGCGATCAGTTTTTTTTTTATTTTTACATTTACTAGTTGAATCGGAAGAAGTTCTTAAAAGCATTTCCCGTCGAGCCGAAGTAGTTCGGGATATTAATGGAGCCTAATCTGAAGAAAATCTACTTGCGTCAATCTCATGAATGTTTTAAGCCTAGATTGCTGTTTTTTGCCAATTAATCAGAGAGGTAAGAGAAAACCGCTTTCTTAATGACCGCTAACTAAATTCTGATAGAAAAAAATTATTGTTAAATAGTTGTAAATTAAAATTATTGAATAGTTGTAAACTCCACATGCTTTTAAAGTAAATATTATTACAACCCGCGCTGGCCCAGCCTGCCCAAAAGGGTGTAAAGCCGGAGGGAAAACTAAAACAAAGGAATTTCGGGCTACGTCACACTCACATGACAACTATAACCGAGAGAGCCATCTAAATTCACGTTGTTTTGCGCAGCGCTGTAACGACACGTGTTTTTCCTTCCTTGCTTGGTGGATTCTAAAATTAAATTGCATCTGACTTGTATCGCATAAGTAAAAATGGATTTCATAACACTAGATACATCTAAGCTTGAAGAGTAATGTGTAACTTTAACTGAAATATGGAATACAAAATTATTATAAACCAGCGCGGTGTGTTTAATAAATAAAAAAAATAATTGCCAAAAAAGTATACGAATTAATTACTCCAGCGCAGAGAGTAACCAATTTGGAGCGGAATTTGAATAATTTTTTGTGCCTTGGACGCACTCTGTGCAAAGTATGCGAGAAGTTGACTTGTACAAATAATAACTTGCAGGTATCGTGAGAAAAGAATTTTCTACTCTATGCAAAAATAGAATAATTTTTATATTATTTAATGAATTGCTTTTTTAAAAATATATCACGATGGATCCATTACTAAGCTGCATTCTAATACCAGAATAGTTCATGAAGTTAAATCCAATAAGGAGAATTTCTTGAAAACGTTTCTTATAATTAGCCACACATGTTTAGTATTATATCGTAATAACATAAAACAAGAAAGTTCAATAGTTTAATTATTCTTTGAACTTTCACGTTAATTTGCAGTATCTACCAGAGCAGATTGCATCAGAAGGTGCATTCTATACTCCCCCACATACACTGGGACTGCGGTTCCCTGGTAACCCAGCTTCGACCCAAGAAGACAGCGGGTTCGAAACCTGATTCTACCAATAACGCACTGTAAATGCGGGTCTTGTGCATATTATATCCTACGGGTTCAAACGTTGTCCCTATGATGTGGCGTGGAAGTTTGGAGAGGAGAGTGTTGGTTCAGGCATCTTTCTCGTTACCTGACCGTTGTTCAAAATTAAGAAGTTCATCCTAACATAACCTTCAAGTAGCTTCCGAAACGGAAGTTCATCTTATTAAATTAAACTATGTACTCGAAGCTAAACCACAACCAAACCACTATAACCCCCCCATTAAGTGTCTCAATTTCTAAGCTACATTTAACTGTCTCAAGTTCTAAGCTAAAGAATATGCATTCTAAAACTATTTTAATTATTCGCATTTTGCACAACTAGCATGCAGTTTTGTCGTTTTGATCCAGTTTTTCATATAACAAAACTGTTTTTAATCATTAAAGAAGAGCAATTAATTTTCTTTCGTCATTTCTTTTTACTGTAATTTTGTAAACAATGTAGTTCACTTCAAAGCACCAAACAAGTTTTCAAGTAGGCTTTAGTAAACGCACGCTTGAAAAAAACCACATCTTAGTAAATTTAAAGCGGTGAGCCCACTAACAAAGTTTACTTAAGTGCTTACAACCACGCCGCCTTAAAGACACTGAAAAAAGAAAATTTCTTTATTCTTGACGTTATGCAAGAAAAAAAGGAAACTCTTTATAAAAATGGCTTAGCACAAAAGAGCATTTTTATATTTTAGGCTTTTTGATTCAAAAAACCACAATGACGCTTGTCTCTTAAAAATTCCTTCGCAAAAAACGGGAGATTTAGTTATAGATAATGACTAAGGAGTTATAGTAAAAACTTTATTAGAGAACGGATTTATTCAGTCGTTGTTGCATTTTGTTTTCTGGGTTGCTTTTTAATCCTGCAAAATCAAAATGTGGATAAGTTATTTTGTTATTGATGCTGGAATGCAGAAGTTGTATTTAAAAATCTGTATTAACCTTCTCAAAACTTGTTCAATCTTTCGCAAACTGGTCTTTCACACACATGTCATAAGGAAAAATGTCTTGTTGAAATGACAAAGTTCTTTTGTTTTTCACTACGATACAAATTTTTAACAGATTCAAATGTCAACAATTTCTACTTTTTAAGTGTAATAATTTTCTGTATTGAATTTAAAATAATTAATCCACACTCATTTTTCATCCTAATTGTTAATAATTTTCTGTGTTTAATTTTAAAACTTCCATTCCAAGTGTAACTATAATAGAAACCTTTTGATGTTTTGCAAACCACTATTCTGAGAGCGAAAAATAAATTCCCAGCTGCTATATTCCTCCCCTGTTCGTGCACGTGTTCGAACCAAATTATTGAATTCTCAGTTTGAACGCAATCGCAATACTACTCCTTTTGGAAAGTGACCAAGAGAACCCACAGTCTCTAGTTGCCTTTTCGGAGCGGAAGTGGGTGCATTCCTTGCTGCCCCCTGACCTGTTCATTGTGCTTCAAAGTTCCTTAGGACTGCGATTTTACTTTGTCAGACGGAAACGCTTGTCCAGTATACACTGACCACATGGCATGACACTCCCCCATATCCGCTCCGCGATGACAGCTAGAGGCAATTACTTCTTAAAAGCTTAGCCCTTTTCCCAATTAAAGGAAAATTCTTGGATTCGCTGGAGATAACAGAGCCTCACTCCAGTTGGTCAAGATGTCAGCAATTAACTGCGTGAGCTAACCACTCGTGGAGTGTTTGGCTAGATTGGCTTCCCTTGGCGAATAATAATTAATTCTCCCCGTGCCTTTCACCTATTTCGATTTTGGAAATGGTTCGCGTGAGCTTGGCGATTCCCCGGGCGATTCAAAATGGCTGGTTTGTGCGTTGTGGAGGAGAGACGAAGATTGGTTTTTAAAAACAGATGTTTTGAGGAAACAAGCAGCAAGGAGAGACGTATTTTAGGTGGCAATTCGCCACCAATCGCTGAGAGGCATTTCTGTCAAAGAACTTCGCTTTAACAAATGATTAGCCGTGACACAGGCGGTGCTGGCCGTTGTGTCGTTTATCATGTATGGCAAGCGTGTTAGGCCTAAGAAAATCTTCAAATCATTTTCCTTCCTAGCTGAGGCCCCGCTGGTCAGCAGAAAAAGAACATTATGAGCTGCAGTATACTCCAACAAACAAATTCTGCGTAATACTCAGAGCCAGAACTTAGGAAACTGATTAATTCAACAATCATCATGTTTCCGTGCACTGCAGATTCCAACCTGAGCGAAAGCTAGCCTTTCAGCAGTTCCGTGGAATCTCCAACGACATGTTCTCGTCTGCTTTTCGAGCGTTGCGTGCCTGTTGATTGCCAGTGACCCACCTTAAGTTGTTCTGACGCCCGAGATTCACCCATAACTCATGAGCCATGACCAGCTTTCCAGTCACTTATCCCAGTAATTCCATGTATATCATGTTATCGTCTTTAGACAAATGCCCAGTAGACGACAAGACCTCCTCAAGATGAAAGACACAAATCCCTGGATTAGAAGTCGCCTTGCCAAGATAAGTAGAACATTACATTTAAATTAATTATTTTAAAAAATGTACGAATAAATTTAAATAAATTTAGTAAATTTACCTCAGCTGAAATTGGCTTTCGCTCAAATATCTCCTGCACTGGTCTGTTTAGCTGTTATCATATTTAAATCTTTATTATTTTGAAAAGTATCCCTGCATGTTCAAATTTAAGAATATATCTAATCTAAGTGACATCTCCAGCTAAATGAAGTTTTGATTATAAATTAAAATATATAAATTCTAGGTTTTTCTTTTTGAGTGTTCACATTATATGAACTATCATACATGTTTAAATTTTGAGGGCAACAGATGTTGATTTAGAGTGCTTTGTTATTACTGATTAAAATTGCTCATCTCAAATACTGGATCAACTAAAATGCAAGTAATTTAATGATACGAGTACTACTGTCATTATATGTTGGAAAATTTGTGTAATGGGTTGACATATTTTATGTGAAGTAATATTTGATGCATGTCTGACTTGAAAACATGTGATATGTTTTAATAAGTAAATGCATATAAGTGGAAGGGCCTTCTCCAAATTTGAATGATTTTATTTTGTGTGTTTGAAATGATTCATATATATATAGCCTAGACAGTATAACTAGATCTTTAATAAATTGTTTTATTTTTTAAAATATTCTTCTGTCATCATTTATCTCGTGGCACACTGACTTCAGGAGAATTATCCCGATCTGACATTTTTCTCAAATTTGTATTTTAGAACCTGGAAGTTGAATTAAAACCAACACAACGCAGTTCATCTCTTTTAGCCATTGGCTTAAAACATATAAATTAATCATGGTGTGGTGATCTGTTACTCCTAAATGCTAATCAATTGCCTTATGAATCAAGTGTACTTTCTATTGTGGTTTCGAAATTTAAAATTTATTGTAGGCATATTGTATTATATTGTGCTTTAAATTTTAAACTCTATGTAACAGACACCACATATATTTTAATAATATATCCACCAAATATTTTGATAATTTCTACACGACAAAAAAATATAAAAACACCGGAAAAACTCTCTAAATCCCCTTTCATCAGATTCTGAGACAAATTTAATGATGTCTTACAATAACACTTTCACATATGAAGAAAATTATGATAAAACCATAAAAAGGTTCATAAAATATGACACGCAAGAAACAGAAGTAAATTTAACAAAATTAGTTTTTAAAAAAATACTCTTTTATTAGTGAACTAAAAAGTAAACATTTTTATTTTAATTATTTTCTACTTTCTATCTTTTTATTTATATAAATACATCATCATAAATATCATGGAATTATGAAATAATTTTTTCTCAAATTGCCACAATATTGGGATATAAATTTAATTGAATTATTCGATTAATTGCTAATTAAGTTCTGGAAATAATAAAATGGCGTATTGTCGCCGAGAATACAGAAGTCACAAAATTTCAAAACTTTAGCACAAGAGGGAGGGAGTGAAAAATCGATTACACAATTCCATCTTTAAAAGTATGTGTCGAAACACACTGTATAACAGAAAGTAAGTGTTCATGTATGAATGACGCAATGCCACCCAGACAGGATTGGAGATCAAAACGGTATAAATATAAGAAACTAAATGTAAGTTTGTATCGTACAATTTAGTGTTATACGGAGAGTTACGAGTTGCAGTGAACCAAGTCCGTGAGATTCAGTTCTTAGAAAACAGATCTCAAAGTTGATTAGCTGCATTTAAAATAACAGTGGATTTCTAATTGTTCTTGCTGCCTGATGGATACAAATTGAAATGTAAATGCGAATCATTATGGAGAAAATATAACATTTCAACACTACCATGATAGTGTTAGTTCAAAAGGAGTAAAATATGGACTTAGTTCACTTTAACTCTGAATCCTCTCTATGTATCAATCGGTGGCATAGCTACCATGGGGAGCAAAGGGAATATATCTGCCCTTGGCGTCGCGAATAGAAGTTGAAGTGTATTTATTTTATTTTTATAGCAAATTATAGCCAGGAGGCGCAAAGATAATAAGAGCCATTTACCCTTCTTGCCCCACTGTCCATAGTTTTAATTTTATTTTTTGACCTGTAAATGAAAGAGTTTTAAGAGACACTGTAAAGTTTAAATGGGTTAAATTGATACTAATAGCTTTAAATATTCTCTTCCCTGATGTTTATCTTCTCTTGGTTGTTTAAACTATATCAATGACTGCTTTTTGAAACAACTTTTATTACTTGTCTTGTTTCATGTTTGTTAAATTGAATTTTGTAATCGATTTTTGATTCTTTTCTTTATGTGCTCAAGTTTTGAAATTTTGTGCAGTGTGGTATTCTCGAAGGCAATGCATATTTTAAAATTTTCAGGTTTTATTTATTATTTTATCGATTAATGCAAATCAGTTTTCATTCAACACATGTGGAGATTGGTAACAAATTTGAGAAATGCAGTAAAACTTTTCTAAACGTCCACCCTTGCTTAGCGGTCACCTCTCTAAACGGTCATTTTTGTTTGGGACGGAATTTTTTGCCCACAGACATAACGCTAAATAACGTCTATTAACGGCCACTCAAACCCCTCTGAGCGACCAGGTTGGTAGAAAGTTCAACTTCAGCGAAGTGCATTCCTTTCGTCTTTCTGACCTTGGAAATTTTATTAAGAGAAAAAGGGAAGAAAGAAGGGTAGAAAAAAATTTAAATAAACCTCTTTTCAGTACACTCTAAAAATTATTATGACTAAATCTATTTCTATTGATTTAATGCCATGTAGTATTAATTTGTCTTGTCCTCTTGCGACATTTAATTCTGAAGTTCAACTAGTCCAATATAATTCATTGAAGCGTGTTATGAAATGCGGTGACTATGCATGGTTGGCTTTTGTGCGAAACAGAGAAGCTGTGTCTTGGTGTCAGAACGGTCTCGGTTTCGAGATCGGAGGATCACGAATTCGAGACCCGATTCCTTCCCAAATCCGAAGTGTAAGCGGGCCCGGTACTCGATAAATCCGTCGGAATCAATAGTCCTGCTACTGATGTGGTGTGGGAGTTTAGGGTGTCAGCTCAGGTACAGTACTAGTCATCTGACTAGGGTTGAAAATTATGAAGCCAGACCCAAAATAGCCCACATATAGCTTCAAAATGGGGCGATACTCTAACTAAATTAATGCATGTAAACCATAATTATGCCTATGGGTGTTTGACCTTATATAAAAATAAAGCCTAATTCGATAAAAATTATTTCAATTAGTTTTTCTGGTCTTTGTGTGGGAATGAACTAGATTTGAAATATTTTAGGGTACCCCGAACTCTATGATTGATTGGCTTTATATTATTACAAAAAAAGAATAATTCAATAAAAATTTATTCCTATTAGTTTTTCCGAGACTGAACTAGATTTAAATTAATATTGACTTCCATTTCAAGAATTTTCTGAAGGTATCATTTTTCCTTCACAAGAGTCATTCATAGTTTTCTCCAAGAAAAACAGGGCAGGATAAATAGAAAAAAGAAGGGAATGTTCACACGATGTTTGCGGAAAAAGACATTCTACGCCGTAATGGCTAAGCAAACAGAAAGATGGTCGATTTTTAGATAATAGAAGGTCAATATTTTGCTCTACATCGAGGTATCTAATGTCTTTTCAGTACATTTACTCGGGTTCGTTGAACTGACATAAATTGGGGTCTGTTTTTGCTGTATTTTCAATGAAGTTCAAATTCTTGATCTTTAACCACTTTAGATTTTTAAAATAACTTCAAAAGAGTTTTTTAAAAATTTTAGCTAATTAAAAATATTTTTATTTCAGATAAAATTTCCTTCGAAAATGACATACTAACCTAAACTAAAATAAGCATTTTTAGAGTTATAATAATTATCATCACTTTTTAAATATTTACTTCTCTCACACATGTTGAAAATATTCGGATCTAGCAAAAAGCTTTTAGAAAATAATTAAAATTACGTTGTTTTTTAAGCTCACGTCAGCCGACTTACCCCAAAGAGTGTAAATTGTTTTAAAGGTAGTAATGTCGTTTTATAATACACTAATAAAGTGCACATACGCCCTGGATTAGCCGAGTCAATCACAATTTTGCATTCTTCCCTGGATTGAAAATTTGTCCCAAATTGATATCTGATTTAAATTAAATGTACCGGGCTCTCCCTTTTTTATTTATGCATTACAGTTAAGAACGAGTCTCTAGATCAGAGTTTATAAAATTTTAGTTCCTGAAGAATTTTTCCCAATTTTTACAATGCATTGAATATGGTCACTTTATTATGACCATTGCAGATTAATCCCCTGGAAGGAAAAATTGTAGATTATTAGCAAAATGTATCACTTATGCTTATTTAACTCGCCTTGTTTTTTTAATTTTTAGCAAATAGCTGTATAGTTTTTCTGACTTTATTTTCCCCTCAGGGGCACATCTTCTCCAGGTGTGACGGGCTTCACGACCCCGAGGTACCCTAGTGTCTGCTCTC
>BGPR01000031.1:1175304-1314402 GCA_013235015.1 Araneus ventricosus | reverse complement strand
GCACCACACCAACGGAAGGATGTTTGATACCGTTGGAGTTACCGTGAGCTAGTCCCGTGCTCATGGCGGATCATTGAGAGAATAGGGCCTCGAACTCGCGGTTCTATCAAAGGTCTCTGCTGTTCTCATTACGAAATGTGGGTTATATTCGAAAATATATCTGAAAACTGTGTGTAAAAGTAACAACTGACTTAACAATAACTGATGTTACTTTTTTACACACTTTTTGACCAGAGATTTGGTAGATAATGCAAGAAAATTGCATTTTTATATCCATCATGAAATACAGGGTGAATTTTAATTAACCTACAACTATGAATTGAAATAACTTCTCTGAGCCTCACTGGATGTCGCTATGAATGCGCGTAATGAAAGAGGGAATAAAAGGAAATTGTTTCCATTTTTTCATTATGTCGTCCAACATATTCAACAGAAGATCATATTTTTATCGTTAAAAATAAATATTTATGTGTGAAAATGCACACTATTCTTACGGAAGTTGTCTTCAACATTAAAAAAAGCGACCTTAGCTTTCTAGAGAAAAAGGAAAAGATCTGGTAAAATATTTAACAATTTTGATTATATTCAAGATGATTTCAAGAGAAGGATTTTTTTGACTAGGCTGCGCTAATGGGTTACTTTTGAACTTTCTCACTTTGAAAACATTATCCATTAATTTTATTTCCCATGTTCTTTTGAATAAAAGAAATTTGTAATACTTAACAACTCAAACGTTATTTCAGTTCAAAGGTTGTAAGATTATTAAAAATCACCCTGTATTTTGTATTTCATGTTATCTAATTAAAATACATTAAATTTCGCGCTTTATTTTTGTAAACATACGGAATTTTCATTAAAATATATCAAAATAATATCTACAGCATCTGGAAGTTGCATTTACTGAAATGTGGCAAATGGATTTTTAAAGTAAATGATGAATTACCGTCTCATCATTTCGGAAACCAGAAATAAAATAAATTTTAACATCTTTCTTAATTTATTTTTAGCATCTTATTGATTTCAGTAATCCTTTGCATGTATCCGTGCTCCACTTTGTTCAATACTTTAAGGATCATCTGATATATCTTCGCTTTTAGATTATTATCCAGAAGGTCGTAATTATCTCAGCAAGCTTTGTTTAATAACGTACAGAGTTCACCAGAGATTTACGAAAGACGTATAGCGTTGCTGGAACCTTCTTCATTAAATTTGTGTAATATTTTAAGCCCCTAAATTAACTACCACGAAATAAAAGTGAGGCCAAAGTTCTGTAAGTAGCGTAACCTTTAAAAATAATGTATACCTTTCTGTCTTTTGGGCATTCTTCTATATCGTTAAAGATAATAAACTTTCTTAACACAACAACTATTAACGCAATGCATTTTATAAATTCGTTAAAATTTCAATAATTCACCAAAATTAATAATAACAATTATTTTAACAGCATTTAGCATGAAATATGATAACACTTGAAAGAGTTACCCTTTCGTAACTAACAAAAGAAATTAGTTCAGTCGAAAATTTGAGTGATATAAAGGAAAATTATGACTTGTTTCTTAGTTACAAACGGTACTGTGACCTGATGGTAAGGTCTCGGTTTTAGGGCTAGAAGGTTCCAAATTTGAAGCCTAATTGGCCGTGTATGTGGGCTCGAAGTATGTTGAATCGGACGTCTATGGTGAAACGTCTTTCGCTGATGTGGCATGGAAATTTGGAGAAGGGACGCCAGCACAGATATCTTCCTCGTCCTCTGATCATGGTTCAAAATTATGCGATCCATCCCAAAATATCCCTCAATGTTGTTCAAACGAGACGTTAATGTAACTAAACCGAACCAATACTAAACAAAAAAGCAGCTCAGGGCTCTTGCCAAATTAAACTTTGTAACAAAATATACAAGAACACGTCGTATCATTTATTATCTTATTCGAATTCTTATCTCTTATTCGGTTGCAGTGGCATGCTGGAAAGGAAGGTCACAGGTTTGAGACCACGAAATATCCGCCGTGTGAGCATATCTGCTATACGTTATTAATCCTTCGGGATCAAACGTCCTCCCGCTGGTGTTGTGTGGAAGTCTAATGAGTGGATGCTGTTTCAGATGTCGACCTCGTCATCTGAACAAGGCTGAAAGTTACGAAGTCCGTCCCTAAATAGCCCTCGTGTATTATCAGATCAGATGTCTACTTTAGCAAAACTAAATCTTCATCTCTTAGAGATGATCCCTTTTTTGCTTTCTCGTGTACAGAGAGAAAGCGCTGTAATGATCCAAAAAATTGGGACTTCGAGATTTTGATGAATCTTCTCGTTTTAGACCTTCCCGAGTCCATAAAACCTATTTATTTTGGAATTATTTGCCTGCGCGTGAACACGATAACTCAAAAACGCAGCTACAAGTCAGATGGATGAAATTTGGTGTATGGTCTTAATACCAAAACTGTGCATTTTTAACGAATTTTGGACGAAATCCTCTTAAGATCTTGTCTGTTTGTCGTCCGCTTGCATGTGAACAAGATAACTCAAAAATGCAAAGTGCGAGATAGATAAAATATAGCATAGGATACGATAACTCAAAAACGAAACTACTTCGATAAATGAAATTTGATATGTAGTCTTTACATCCTAACATTGGATCTGTGTCAACGTTTGGACCCAATCGGTTGAAAGGAATAGGTACAAAATGCATGCTCTGTTTCCTTCACAGTATTACGAAACTCAACTTTAGTTTAGTTACATTAACGCCCCATTTCGAAGCAATACGAGGGCTATTTGGGGACCGATTTAGTAATTTTGAGCAGGGGTTAAATGATGATAACGACGCTTGAGCTGGCACCCCCACTCTAAACTTCCGCATCTCACCAGCGGGAGAACGTGCACCAGCTCCGCATACACGGTGTATCTTCAGTAGAATCGGGCTGCGAACTTGGAACCCTCTGGCAACGAAGCCTACCAAGGCCCCCTACGAAACTCAATATATACTGTGTTATACGAAACTCAATATATGTTGCGCTATATTGTGTTAGTGTATGAGAGAATCGAAGGGACACCACTCACGATGGTTTGAATTTGTCAATAATTTTCAATGCTATTTAAGCTTATAATTTGATTTCTTCAGCCTGCATGAAATGATGTCTGCATTTCAATTATTGCAATTTTAAATATTTGGTTCTTAGTTTCCCTTCGATAAATTATGTTTCCTAGTTTTCGTTTATAAAAACAACAAAAATAAATAGTTACTAAATTTCTATTATGTACTGGTAAATAAATTGTACAAACGTATATATATAGATAAATGTATATTCTCTAGATGAATCAATAATCCAGATTCATAAACTTCTTTAGTGGTTGAATCTAAACAGAGCTACTTTTATAAACCTCTTCGACAAGTTGAAATGTGAAAGTATCTTTTAGTGATGATGAGCATTAATCAATGGAAAAAAAACAGTTTTCAAAAACATGCTTTCAATAGTGTGCTAAATAGCAGAATTTTTTTATTTATAATTATTTTCTTATAATATTCTTCAGGGCCGCGGTGGCCTAGTAGCAAGGTCCCGACCTTGGGGCCGGAGGGCTCCAGGCCCGAAACCCGATTCCACTGAAGATCCGCCGTGTATGGGGCCTGCTGCACGCTAAATCATACGCAGTGGCCAAACGTCCTTCCGCTGGTGTTGTGCGGAAGTTTGGAGAGGGGGGATACCAGCTCAGGTGTCGTCCTCGTCATCTGACCGTGGTTCAAAATTACGAGGTCCGTCCCAAAATAGCCCTCGTGTTGCTTCTAAACGGGACCTTAATATAACTAAAACTATTTTTTCTTATATAATTTTTAGTTTTTAAATAATAATTCGCGATTATAAACTTTATGGAATCTTAAAACCAATTTAGTCTCACATTTTCTACCTATTGACTCCACTCGTATAAAATCAAAATTTAATTAAATCAATCGATTAAATGATAACTCAATTCTGAAAATATAAAAATAATAATTGTAATACAAAATTTCAAATCTCTAGCACATCAGGAAGAGAGCGAAAAATCGATTATAAAACGGCATTTCGTCTCTTAACAAGCAATACCACCTTTCTCAATTTTTCAAATTTTACAAGAGGCAGAAAAAACTGAATTTTTCAAAACCCCAAACGAATATTTCTGATTTTTTTTCACATGACACAGCATATTCATAACAGACGTAAAAAAAGCGCAGAAATATTCATTATTATATACGAAAAATCCAGTTTTTAATTCCTCTTGTAAAATTTGGAAAACTGAGATAGGTTGTGTTGCTTGTTAAGCGACGATTTTTACAAACAAGTCAAGTTAAATAAAAGTGTAAAAAACGAGAACGGAATCGCAAATGCTATGTACAGATAGTGAATCTTCAAAGTAAAGGGCAGTTAAATTGGTTAAATGTAAAAGATCCTTCAGAAGTTTCCGATGTGGTCTCACAGGCGGAAATTGGAAGCGTGTTGCAAATCTTAAAATTCTAGTTTTCTAATCATATTACGGATCCTGCAGTATTTTAGAGTCCACTGTAGGATTGAGTAAAACTCTTACTTAGCTGCGCGATGAAGGTTTGCGCACTTGTTTTCTGAAATGCGATGATTTATTTTTGTTCGTTAGTTTCACTACTCTACAATTCCCTTGATTGTTTATCTGTAAAGAACAAAAAATCAATCTTGTCTCTCCCCTTCCTGCTTTTTTAAAATAATATTTATGTTCCTAAACAAAAAACGAAGAACTTAAATCTTTTTTATTAGTTACTTCTTTTAAACTGTAACTGAAAATAATTTTGATTTATGATTAATTTTGATTTATTAAACCATTCTTCTTTTTCAACATTTTATCTCCAAAATATATGCCTTCGTGTGAATAAAATTTCATAAAATATGTGTTGTTAAATCAAATGAAATTCGAGAGAATGAACAATGGGATTAGAAGAGTAAATATTTCTTAATTGGCTTTTTCTCAAAACGATATGATTTTCAGATTTGCATGTTTTTTGGAAATGGTCCATGCGTAATGTTAGAGGAAATTATATGAAGTTTATAATAAGGATACTGTTTTACTCTAAATTACGTTAAAATATTCATTTAAACATTGAAATATTCAGTTGTCACGGATAACACAAAGCTATACAAATTTTCAGAACTCTAGTACACCAGGAAGCGAAAAAAAGCGATTACAAAGTTTCATCGTCACAAACATGAAACAACTCAAGTTAAATAAAAGCGTCTAATGAAGAGTCAGAATAAATAACGGAAGTTGGTAGAGAAAGTTCATCATTATTTCAAATCTGTACCGAAAGAGGTAGAGTAATTATACGCAATGCAGAGAAATATATTTAAAGGCCTTATTTCAACACTAGCGTAACTCCACTTTACGTAAAATTGGAAAATACGCGGCATTTCCAACATCATATGCCTTTCCTTTATTTATTTCCCTGGTGGGAAATCTCCGACTCTTTTCTGTTTTAATAAATGACACAATAATTGCAGCATGTCACAGAAAATGACAATTTCAATATACCGTACCACTCCAGGTTTGCGGAGGAACCGACCACCATTAAAAGAGGTGCAAATGATTTAGAGAACGTCGATGATTAAGTGCGTATGATTGTGGATGTCGTTGTTTAATGGATAATGGCATTTTCAGGTATTTTTAGTACGTAGCGGAAACATTTCGAGGATCGCATTATTGATCAAAATAAGGTCCTCGAATTAAATTGATTCGCATGTATTGACAATGATTTATAATGGTTAGACGGCTTCGCGTTGCTATTCCTGTGGTTTCTGTTATGGTAAATACTTCCGTGATGATTTTGTTCTGATAAACTATGTTGGTTTGTATTGTTTTATTTCGAGAAAAATTTATAATTATCAGAGGGCTCTGTGCGGCAGTTCTTAAGGCTTTTCTTTTAGCGAATACTTCCGTGAATGATGCGAATTTTAATGCTACGATGAACAATGATGGGTTTATGTCGTTTTATTTCGGGAACAATCTATAATTATCAGAGGGCTTGGTATGTCCATTCCTAAGGTTTTTGCTTTAGCAAATACTTTTGTGAGTGATACGAGTACTAATGCTCCGATGACCGATGATGGTTTATGTTGCCTTATTTCGAGAACACTGATGCACGGTATATGATTGCACATGCCTCTAAATATAATATTTGCTACTGCTGACGTCAGCTCGCGATTTTCAGCTGAGCTGTCGGCATGTAAACATAGCTAGTAGAATTAATGCTCATGCGAGTTGCGTAGTGTTATTCGTTTTCTTCAAGCAGAAGGGAACAGTGCAGCAGGAATTCATCGAAGAATGAGGAGAGTATACGGTGAAAACTTTATGAGTGATGGAATGGTGTGCGTGAATGGTGAAAAAAATTTAAAGACGGGCGAACACACGTTCATGATGAAGAGGGTCAAGGACGTAAGTCTGTTGCAACAGATCTTGTTCAACGAGCTCCCAGCAGCTTCTGGAACAGTTTAAATTGGACATGTCTGATCACCCGACGTATAGCCCCGACTTAGCGACGAGTGATTTTCATCTCTTCCTTGAGTTGAAGAACTGGCTAGGAGGCCAAAGCTTCCAGAAAAAGGAGGAACTTCAAAGCAACGTTAAGACCCATATCACATCACTGGCTGCAATGTTCTTCGAAAAGGGGATCGGAAACCTGGTCTACCAATATGAAAAATGCATGTATCTTCACAGCGATTATGACGAAAAGTAACCATGTTTGTACACAACTTTTGGTAATAAATTCATTTTGTCCTCCATCGTTTTCTTTTTTTTATGGTCCATCGGAGGTTGAAAAAAACGACCACAAAACTTTACAGTGCTGCAGTGCTTATACACATAATAAAGTTTCACAACTGCTGCTGAATGTTCTGATCCACAGCAATGAAGCTTGCCGGTCATTTATGACGCATGGATTGCCGTACATTACTGAAAATACCTGGCATATCTTGGGCAGAAGCAAAGATGATACTGACAAGAATGTAGTTTTCAGGCGAATAAGTGTTTTGCACGTTATATCTTTGAGGATGCCCCACCGCAAATAAGCCAAAAACATTATTTGGAGATAAATCTAGCGAACATTGTGGCCATGTGGCAGGTAAGTCGTGGTCAAAATTGTTATTTGAATATTTATGGCGAGGAACATGAAAATACGCCAATATGCCGAAGCTTTTTGGGCTGGAATGTTTTGGCATAGCTGAAGGAACACTTCCTACATAAACAACCAATTCTCCTGGCAGTGTAATTGGGTAGTAAACATATAGGGCTATTAAACCGCTTCCAATTAGGCGGCCACAGAATGACAGTGAACTTCGACAGTAAGTTCGAATACATCAGGAATGCAGCGCTGGTAACCAAAGTTGACTAATAATTTTTTGCTTGTTTTTCAATTTTTTTTATATGATTGAAATTTTTGCCTTGTGATCTCTGCTTTTCCAAGATTGTTTATAAGCTTAATTTTGAATCACCCTGTATGATTTTAGTGTTCAGTATGATAATATGTGAAGTTATGTACAGTTTCGTAATAAAATATTTTGCATAATCAAAAGATTTTCAAACATTTTGGTTACTAATATTATGTTTTGGCACTCTTAGATGAGACAATTTGAAAGCGATAAAGAAAATGGAATGTTCTTTTTTATATTACATCACGAAAATATGATTAAAGTTGTAATTTTGCGTTTCTAGATTAATAAAGTTTCTACATGAGGAATATTTTTATGCTTTGAAATTCTGAAATCAAATGATTCTCCAAAATTTTATGATAAAACAAAGTGCAATTTTGTTCTTGGAGTATCAAGTATACGACCTTAATACAGAATTAAATCCATACTAAATCCAGTTCAACTTACCGGCATCATCGATTAGAATATTTTCTGGCTTGATATCTCTGAAAGAAAAAAATCGTTATTAAAGATAACTGAATTTCTTTGAGAATTAATATAAAAAATAACAGTTTTTGGTACGGAAAACTAGGGATACTTGACACTTAGGGATACTTAACCCTACGCGATTTTCTCAGATTGTGAGATAATTGGTAATTTGTGTTTGACATTTTTATTTGACCTTTGGTCACATAGTCTATTGGAGGGGATTTTCATTCCAATCTGAAGAGTCATCATAGTGGTGTGAAGGTAAATGTTTTGGGGATCCAAATGTAAATTTTCACTTTTTCATTCCTCAGTGGATAGAAAGTTTACTATTGAAGATATGATGAATTAAAATATTTCTGAGTTTTAAGCATACTTCTAGCTATAATTTTATATATTATGTTATGCAGTATCTTAATTTTAAGTGATTCAATATTTAAATTATTTAGAAAAAGTCAAGCTAGGGCAACTTGACTCAAAAAAGTTAGGGATACTTGACCCTATCAAAAGCTATTGCAGCTCCGATGTCGTAGCCGACCGAAGCACATTTTGGGGTTGGGATCAGTTTTCTGGAGTTTGTCGGCAATATGGTAACTCAAATATAGAGAGTAATTATTTAAAAATTTTTCATTAGTAATTATTTAATGAATAAAATTTCTTTTTAATATGATAATTTCAAATAATGCAAATAATTATTTTAGTAAGAATTTTAAAAAGAATTGAAATTTAATTAATCTATATTTTCCTCACCTGAGAAAGAAAGATTAATTAATTAATTTATTATCTGAATAAAAATCTTTTCAGTGAACTATTTGTCATCGTTTGGTTTTATTTAAAGTTTCGTCATTTCTGTTGAGCAGTCTTTCTTTCTTGATTTGAATTTTCTCCTAAAATATATTTTTATTCTTTTCTTTTTATTTTTCTTTAAATATTAGAAGAACCGAGTAAGACTATTAAGATTCTCAATGTCTTGTTTTGTATAACATTTTTTTTTAGATTTTTTTCTTTTTTGCGTTTTGATGCTTTTCCTTTTTTTTTTTAATTTTCCAAAACTTCAACGCGCTAACAACGTAGCAAGGTTTCCAGTTCCATTGCTGTAATTTTTTTCATTTAAGTAAATCAACATTTTAATTGTTTATTAAATTTTGAACTAATTTAATTTAATAACTAGATTTAATTTAGTGACTTAGCTAATTTAATTTATTAACTTGATTTTATTAATAACAACTGCCTTTTATAGTAACCATATTCTTTAATTTTTAATATTAGTTTCATTAATATTATTTGATAATAAAGATCTTTTTATAATTCAGTAGTTTTAACCTTATATCTGAATTTCGCCTACATACAAATTATCAAAAGAATTTAAGTACTCTTTGCATGTAGGGTCCAGTATCCCTACCCGTAGGGTCAAGCATCCTTAGCCTAAGGTCATGTATCTCTAATATTAGGGATTCTTGACCCTAGGCGATTTCATGAAATATATTTGTTTTATGAATACATGATATATCAGTTTAGCATAAGTACATTTCTCATTCTTAAAAGCAAATCTTTTTACGATGCAGTAAAAGTAGGGTTATGCATTGTTAGATGATTGAAAGCTCCGACAAATATATTTCCGGTAAATAAAACGGCATAATAAATGCAGTAAAAACAGTGTTTTTAAACACACTTTTATTACTGCACTAAAAAATTTTTTTAAAATTATTTTCTACCTTTTTCTTTTTAATTTATAATTCTTTATTATAAATATAAGTGAATCTCTTGAAATTAATTAATTCCCAAACTCACTACCAGGTGGCGCCACTCGTGTGGAATCCAATTTTAATTAAAATAATCGATTAACTGATAATTAAGTTCTGAAAATATTAAAATAATGTATTGTCCTCGAGAATACCCAATTGTGCAAAATTTCAAGCCCATCAGGAAGTGAGTGAAAAAATCGATTACAAAATTTCATCATTACAACTATGAAACAAGTAAAGTTAAATAAAAGTGTGTGGTAAACTATTGGCCGGGAAGTTTGTAACTAATATTAGCCTTGTGCTCTGTGCTTTATTTGTGAACTTCCTAGAGTCAACTTTTGACGTTTTTGTCCATGGCTTTCTAAAAATATGTTTCAAAACTATAAGCTTTCTCCCTCTTTCCAAAGTTTTCACTTAAGAACTGGAATCGGCCAACTGCAGCATCTGGGCACATTACGAAAGGGATAGATACTGATACTCGGGATAGATATTGTAGCGGTTTATATTTTAAATCTTAATTTTTCAAAATTTTAATGGGTGGTAAGGTTTCGGCCTCGAGGTCAGAGGTTTACAGGCTCGAAAGCCGATTCCACCGAGAAACTGCCACGTAAGCCTGGTGCACGCGAAATATGGGGTGAAACGTCCTTCCGCTGTCGTGGCACGGAAGCTTGGAGAGGGGCTGAAGTGTCGTTCTCGTCCTCTGACCACGGCTCAAAATTACGAAACCAGATTCCCAAATTACCCTAGTTTTGCTTCAAAACGGAAAGTAAATACAACTAACCAAACCTAACGAACTTTCATTTCAGAATTTCTTATTTGGGTTCTTATTTCTGTTTGATATATGCATTACCGGAAATATATGAGATGTTCACATTTTACAGAATGTACAGTAAATAATGTTTAGTATGTTTAAAATTTTGAAAGCGTTATGCAATTTACCTAACACTCTAAAGGGCATTTCACAGAGTGATCAATGCCTTCAAAGAGTCCATTTATTATTGTCGACATTTCCTTACCTCATAACTTTTGATTCAAAAATATGACGATAAATATCATTACATATTCATAAAGTACAACTCGAAAAGTTCTTTTAATAACACAAACAAAGTTAAATAATTTCCTTTTGAGGCCTGTGACCCATCGACACTTGGCTGGAATTTAAAAGCAGTTTCGATGTGTTATGTGCCACGAAAGGCAGCCACAACTTTTGAACTAAAGGTTTTTTGATAGCTGTCATTTCTTAGAAGTTTTGCTGTTCTTGTTGCCAATCTTTAAGGGTATGTCAGGCATACAGAAAAATTCATTTTCGCAATAGAACATGGGGTCGGAAATGCAAAGTGGATTCGCTACAGGGGCTATTTGTCAGTGAATTAAGCGAAAGAAAAGGATACACTAGATGAAATGCACAACACAGAATGAATGAAATACAAATTTACAATAATATTACTACAACTCATTATCATGAATAAGAACATGCGAAGCGTGTATCGCCCCAAACGGCAAGTCATTTATTTGAACACTTACTTATTTTCCTCCGACACTCCTTAAGTATTCCAATTTTTTTGTTGGTACTGTGTCCCACTTGCCATTACTGTGTCTGCCATGCCGCATATGGCTTGTAATGTTGTCATTCAGGCAACTGGGTTGTTGTATTATTGTTAATTTGTATTTCATTCAATATGTGTTGTACGTTTCATCTGGTGTATCATCTTTCGCTTAATTCACTGACAAAGAGCCCCTGTAGCGAATCCCCTTTGGGTCTCCGAACCCCTGTTCTATTGCGCCCCAGAACACTGCTCCTTGATGAATAAGGAGGAGAGTCAGGCAGCAGTTCAGCCAGGAACCTGTGAGTAAGTCCTTCTTATCCCCATCCTTATGCGAGACCCGGACTACCCAGCGAGCAGCAGACATGAGGAGCGAATGACTGCCAGACGTCATAAATTAGGTAAAAATCTTTTCCTTCTCATTTACCTTTTCCTTATTTTTAATTGTGGTATGATAGAGATGTATGCTTGAATGAATGGAAGGTGAAAGGACGTACGAATGAGTTATATAATGTGAATAATGCAACATTCCCTTTCGGATTTATTTCCCCTGTATCTGAATTTAGGTCTAAATCAATTTCTTTTTAGTTAGGCCCAAAGGTAAATAGTTATTACTATCGGAGACGGAGGCCCACTGAGTCCAAGTGCTCCGAGTAAACCAATTCATTCCTGGTGTGTTTTATTTCGAAAATTACTTATTTCTGTATGCCTCACCTACCCTTAAAGTTTTGCCACGTATAAAGTTTGCATGCATTTTACTAACCTAAACATAGACTCATCGAGACTGAACTCAATTTCCTGGCAAGAGTTGATGGGTTACGTGCCGCAAAAGGCTGCCATGTGGAAATTATTTCGCTTTGTTTGTGTTATTAAAAAACTTTTTGAGTTGTTTGCTGTATGAATATGCAATAATATTTGTCGTCGTGTTCTTCAATCAAAAGTTTGGAGGTAAGGAAACCCCAACAATAATTTGTGAACACCCTGTATATTCAAATCGGATTTCGGAGAATAAAGTAGGAGAGATCGTTTTAATTAAGAAAAACGTTTCATTTTAATTTTTATAAATCGCTGAAAAGAATTTTTTCGTGAACCTAATCATTTATTCTATTCATTTACCTCTTATAACGAAAGGAAATTTTTGATATCTATATTTTTATTTTTAGGGAGAAAAAAAATAATTTGTACTGTTATCAGGGATACTTGTTCATCATTTGTCTCTAGTTAACAAAAGGGCCAAAAACTGAATATCCTAACGGCAACTTTCAGAACTGAATATTCAGAAGTTTTAAGAATATTTTCATTAGCTTTAACAGTTATAAATTGACTAAATTTTAATGAAAATATTATTTAAAAATTGATTAAATTAATTAATCAAACATGAATAAAAATTCTTAGTATTGTATATAAAGGCGCATATGCAGCTATGTATAATATAATACAGATACAAATAATAGATATACTAAACAAGAATTAAAATTAAAAAAGAAAGAAAAGTATAGATAAGAAACAGCAGATTTAAACAAAAACGATGACAATACATCTTTAAGCGTACTAATGCAACAGCCTCAAGTGATTGCATCAACTGAAGTTTAAAACGATAATATTTAAAACACATAAAAATTAATTTAGAAAGTAAAAAATGTTCAAAACGGAAAAAGTGAATGAGGAATCGAATGGCGAACTTTATCGAAGACCACTCACCATAAAGATTCCAAATTAGACAAGATTTTCTGTTTCGGGATGACTTTAAGTTCGCGGATAGATAGCCCTAGGTATTTCAGGTTCCCATCTGAGTGAGATGTAGTTTGCAATTGGTTTTTCATCATTCTTTCTGTGCTCTCGTAACGATGGAGACGTATAGCAGCACTGATAAAGCGAAGTACTGCCTATAGTTTTATAAAGCTCATTCTGCTGTGCAGGTGCAACGAAATTGCCATCGAGAATACTTGAAAAGAGGCTATTTTCACTGTACTTGATTTGACGGACATGAATTTGCTCACAAATATGTGGCAAGAACTGATTTACCGATGGGACATTTTCAGAGCAGCAAATGGAATTCTGTGTTGGAAAGATTATTTTTTAAAACATTGTTAAAACTACTTCCCATAAATTTAAAAATCTAATGATTACCTACTAACACGGAATCTGTATTTTAATGTGATTCACCCTTCAACATTGAATATAATTTTCTAAAACCTGATTTTTGAAAAAAGTAAACTTTCTGCGTGCCCTCCTATTATACTCAGGTGTATACTCACTCATGTTTGACAGTATAACTACGCATAATAAACAATCATTTTTTCAGAACTAATTTGTGCCCACTCTGTATATTTCTGCGCGATTTTATGAAATAACTGCATAAATCGTCGCTTAACAAGCAATACCACCTATCTCAATTTTTTGAAATTTCTAAGAGGAAAAAAATACTCAAATTTTCTAAGCCAATAACGAATATTTCTGAATTTTTTTTAACATCCGACATAAACATGAGACCACATGTTCCTACCAAATGTGAAAAAACGTTCAGAAATATTCGCTTTTGGTTGCAAAAATTGAGTATTTTTTTCCTCTTTGAAATTTCAAAAAAATGAGATAGGTGTTAAGCGACGAAAAATGATTTGTCTGTTAAATTTCATGAATATGGTTAGCTTTTGCTCTCCAGCAGAGATTCAGACAAAAATTCTTAAAATATCCCTAATTATAAACTGCCAAATTGAAAGTTAATAAGAAAAATCTTAACGAAAACTTAACTCGAAAGCAATTTTCAAATTATTTGCTTTGTTACGCTTTCAAAAATATAAGGTTTTTAAATTCAGATTTAAAATCTTAATCTTAAGTATTAAATTATTTAAAACATAATATTTTTGAAGTGGAATATACTTAATTCTGGAATTCAAGTGTAAGGTGCCCAGAAATTAATTATTATTAATAATTATTGCTGACAAAAATGATCAAATGAAACAGCATTTGTTGAAGTAATGCTATCTAATAAAGACAGTTTTGTGTCGTTATTTATCCCAAATGTATTTTGTATTTTATAATTTTTCTCCTTAAAATATGCTTCAAAAATAAACCACAAATATTTTAACTGTATTAAAATAAACACCGAACAAGAATGCAATGACCTTTATATCTTTATATTATACTACGACTATTTTATTTATACTTCTTTATTATTTTATGACTAAAAACAAATTGAATTCAACGACAGAAACCAGAAAGGTTTAGTTCTCTAAATATAAAGCATTTTTTTCTCTTTTCAAGGTATATGAGCTATTTTTCTACGGTTGTTTAAAGTCTTTTGTACCGTGTTTACTTATGGTTTTCTGTTTATGATTTGGGAAATCGATAAAATTTGCTTTCTGTTAAACAAACCCTGGGAACTCGACTTCCGAGTTCGTTTTCCTTTTATATCTGTCTCTCTAATTATTGGCAACAATTCTTTCGTTAGTTGTTTTCAAAAATAGAATTGTTAATATTTTTCCTTTCCTCTCCAGATTTCATAATATTGAATTGATTTTCGTAATAAATTTAATCAAAATAAATTTCAAAAATACTTTTATTGATATACTAAGAAATATAAACTATTTTTATTTTAATTATTTTCTACTTTTTAGGCTTTAATTTACAATTCATATTTTTATGGTATCATGTAATCAGTTTTTTCTCAAACTCACTGTTAGATGGAGTCAACTGGTCAATCAAAATTTAGTTAGTTAATCTATTAGTTGATGATTAAGTTTTGAAAACATTAAAATAATGTATTTTCATCGAGAACATCCAACTGTAGAGAATTTAAAAACTTTGGCACATCAAGAAGTGAGTGAAAAATCGATTACAAAATTCCATCAATACAAACACTAAACAGGTTAAATAAAAGTGTGTAAAAATGCAGTATTCGTTACAGATTCACTGTTTATCTTAATTATTATTTTAGATTAATTAGTTATTAATTAATGAATGAAAAACTTGTTATATCGCTTTTGAATATGTTGATCTGCCTTCAGAGTAAAGGCAACTAATGCATCTACATGGATTGCCTCCTCTCCTTTAATATATGGACTCCTTCATGCAGTTTTTCCCATTTGCAATCAAGGACATTCCTTTACCGCCAATAGATTTTTTCACTCCTCTGTTTCTTTCAAGATGAAGAACCTCAAGTTCAATCTCGAAAACCGAGGTGCAGGAGGCTAAGAGAAGGTTCTACACACGGCTATTTTATTCTTTTGTTCCAAACTCATCTATCAAACCAGTACAGGCTCCACTATTTGGTTAGCCGGGCATGGGGATTTTGCGCTTCAGCAATGAATTACTTGGGTTAAGAGCTGGCTGTTGGAGGTTTTACTCCAGCATAACACAAATACAGGCCAGTTTCCCATGAAATTCCTCCTTTATGGCAACTTGGTCCCATATATTGGAGATAAGTGAGACCTCTATCTAATTCATTTGTATCTACGTAGGTGCTAAAATGTCGTTTTCCCTATTAGCGCAAGATGCTCTGCAATATTGCTACGATATCTTCACGATATTGTGCGGGATTCAAAATATAGAACAACATCTTGAAGTTATCGTACAATATCTTGTGCTAATAGGTGATAAACAGAAGAGACCACACTTCCCCTTTATTATGAGTCTGGACTCATGGACTTGGCAAGATATGCATGACTAAGTGAACCCCCACTGTGCGTAGAACTGTCAGAAGTAGTATGAAGTATGTAACAGAATGCATGCACGGAACTGCGAGTTAAAGATAATTAAGTTGTGCATTAAGTGCATTGACTTACGAATGACTAGAGCTTTAAGTGGGTGAACTATTAATGTGAATTCTCTACATTGCATTACAGTAACTAATTAATATCTATTCAGATATTCGAGACAAGAGCAGAAATTAAGTGTTTAATGGCCCGAATGCAGGGGTTCATAGTTGCCAAAATAAAACATAATTTTATCTCTGTCAAATGCAAAAAGAAACTGAACAATATTAAACTATAAATAATTCATTTGGTAAATATACTAATTTTAAAATATTCTATGATTAAACTAATTAAATATATTAAAGAATCTCAGAGATTGTAGCAATGAAATTAACCTAATTAAAAATTAAACATTAGTACTTTTATTCAAAAATTAACTTTATAACGTTGTCTTATTTAAGAAGCAGTTTTCGTTCTGCAATACCATACCAGTTAGAATGGGTGATATGAAGATGAAAACTGAAAGAAACACTATTTATTAAAAAACAGAAGTAAATATAGATTAAATTTGTAAACACTTATTGAAATTTGATTAATGATGACTGGGGTATCTGAAATTAACCTATCTGTTGAATTCAGATTTCATCTCTCAAATCAATTCAGGATGTTTATGTTAATCCAGTCAACGAAGGAAAAATAGAAAAAGAAAATGGTGTAGTTTTGAAATTTGGCACAGTTGTTGGGGTTAGAGTCCTAAACTATACTAAAAGTCCCCGCCGGTTGGGGGTACAGGGGGAGGGGGGGGGTTAAAGGGGAGTCTTCAATTTTTCTTACATATCTCGAAAACTATGGGTTCTATCAAAAACGCTCAATTGCAAAATTAAACTACATGCAATTTCCTACAAAAAAGTCCTACTTTGTTTTTATAGCGTCAGTAGTTTAGAAGATACAGGGGGATTTAAAAGTTAATATTTCAAAAATTCCTTATTGTATTGGCAAAATCGATTAAAAGTGCTCAATCAACAACCCTCATAATAACCTCATGCCTATATAATAATTAAACAATGGTAGTATTGCATATGTCGTAGAGGGGGTAGCAAACCCATTTGATGAACAATTATGCTCCCTTCCACCCCTCACATCCGTTCCCATTCACAAGTTTCCTTCTAATCGTAGTCCAGTCAACGAATTGTAAATTTAAAAAAAAGTTGTAGTTTCGGAATTTGGCACAGTTGTTGGGGAGATTGCCCTAAACGACATACTAACAGTCCCCGCTGGTGGAGGGTGTTCAGGGGGTACAGGAAGGGTTAAAAGGGAGGGGGGGCGTTTTTAGTTTTTCTTAAATATCTCCGAAACCTCTAGGTTCTATCAAAAAAACACTAAATTACAAAATTAAACTATATTAAATTTCCTACAAAAAAAAAGTCCTACATTCATTTTGTAGCATCAATAGTTGAGACGATACAGGGGTATTTAAAAGTTAACATTTCTAAAATTCCTTATTGTAATGGTAAAATCGATTAAAAGTGCTGAATCAACAACCCTCATAAAGACCTCATGCCTATGTAATAATTATACGAGTGTAGTATTGTATGTGTCGAGAGTAGTTGCGTTATCAAGAAGTGAGGGGCGACAAACCTATTTGATGAACAGTCGTGTTCCCTTCCTCCCCTCACGTCCGTTCCCCTCCACTAGATCCCTTCAACTCAGTCTTTTGGTTATGTTAACGCTCCAAATGAGTCTATTCAGACAGTATAATTTAAATCTACATATCTATGCTGAGTTTAACTTAAAAGCTCGCAACCAGTCTGTCACAGTTCGACAGAAACATTTTCTTGCCATTGAAGAAATAAGACCAGGCATGTTCAATTACTTACACAAATAATGGCTGCTAAAGGAATTGAAACGAGAGTCGCTAGATGCTGGTACTTATATTGTGAGGTCTGGGTTAGAGAAAGCAACTTCTCATCCCAAGGGAAAGACGTCGATCTAATCGTGTTACTGATTGCTTTGGCACCACCAAAAAGTAACGTTTATTTTATGAAGCCTGGCTAGTGATAAGTCGAAGCTAAATTATTTTTTACAAGAAAGCTGCAGAAAGAACTTTCTTTTGCCCAAACCATCCTCCTTCTCCATGCATTCCGTGGCTCCGACATTACACCGGATATTTATAGAAAAAGCAAAGCGCTATAATTACATTGTTCAAAAATCAACTAATACGGATAAAAACAATGCTGACATCTTTTATAACCCCTCATCAACACCAGATGCTATCTCGCAAGTCGGTGAGAAGATGTGCCTAGTACAAAGCCGTTTCTGATGAACATAATTTGAACAACCGTAGATATGCAGCATTTCTCAAATCATCAACAAAGATCAAAACTGATCTTTCCTCAATTCCTCCAACCAAAGGAGCGGCGGAGCAACACACGTTTAGCAATGTGTTTCTGTTTTGGCACCTTTAATGGTACCTGTACCAAAGGTGCACCTCTAGAAGAAGAGGAGGCGTTCGAACTTGATCATATACCAGCAAAACATGGTGAAATTTAATTACGATCAAGTGTAGAAATGGGTTATGCATATTTTTATGTATGTATGTATATATATGTATAATATTATCTTATAGAAAGATATAATATGTTATAGATATATTGTAATAGATAGCCGCTATTTTGAAATATAAACTTTCTTTCATAAAAATAAAACTAACATTTTCAACCGCTTATTGTAATTATGTACTTTTACAAACTGCCATAATATTCTAAACTACTCATCCTAAGAACAATGTGCAGGACAATTTTTATAGGAAATTTAATTTGGTTTAATTTTATACTTAAGTTTTTTTCGCTAGGATCCATAATTTTCGTGAAATTTCAGAAAAACTGAGAAATTCCCCCCTTTAACCCTTCCTGTACCCCCTGAGTACCCTCCACCAGCGGGGACTTTTAGTATGTCCTTTATGGCACTCTCCCCAACAACTGTGCCAAATTCCGAAACTACAACTTTTTAAAATTTACAATTCGTTGACTGGACTACGATTAGAAGGAAACTTGTGAAGGGGAACGGATGAGAGGGGTGGAAGGGAGCATAATTGTTCATCAAATGGGTTTGCTACCCCCTCTACGACACATGCAATACTACCATTGTTTAATTATTATATAGGCATGAGGTTATTATGAAGGTTGTTGATTGAGCACTTTTAATCGATTTTGCCAATACAATAAGGAATTTTTGAAATATTAACTTTTAAATTCCCCTGTATCTTCTAAACTATTGATGCTACAAAAACAAAGTAGGACTTGTTTTGTAGGAAATGTTATGTAGTTTAATTTTGTAATTAAGTTTTTTTTATAGAACCCATAGTTTTCGAGATATTTAAGAAAAACTGAAAACGCCCCCTTTAAACCCCCCTGTAACCCTCGCGCACTCCCCCACCGGCGGGGACTTTTAGTGTGGACGTTTGTCGTTTAGGACACTACCCCAACAACTCTACCAAATTTCAAAACTACATCATTTTTTTTCTATTCGTCGATTTTTGGCCTTCGTTGACTGGACTATGTGCTATGCAGGATATTTCAAATATATCTGCAAGACAGAGGGGTGTTGGAATATAAAAAAAAATAAAATATTTTTTAATAGAACACGTGGGTCAACTGAAAAAAGCAGATCTGTAAATCGAACTTTCCCGCAAAGAAAAAATGCCTTACTTATGCATTGGCATTCACAACACCATTGTATAAAGAGATGATTCAATTTACGAAAGCTATAGAGGCAGAAATGTATTTCATATTCGGGGTAATAATAATATGTCATGGCAAAAAATATGCCATGGAAATGCAACGATTGTGCTGTAAACGTTTTTATAAAAAGAAAAAAAGCCTGAATTAAGATAAAAACATTGTAGAGCTTGCGATAGTGCACACATGGCCCAGGTCATTACTACAACAACTAACAGTAAAAACTACTATCTGTTGCCCACCATAAGCTATGAATGTATTTAAACTACAAACCTAGTTTGATACTAATTTAAATACTCAGATTTGATTCACATTCAAAAATTCAGATTTTAATTTTGGTTCATGTACATCTTTATCATTTTTTCTTATCGTCTTTACCTAAAAAATATCTTTGCAATCTTTCTTAGTTCTAAGTAAACTGGCGGATAACATTATTTAAGAGAAACGTATTAGATTAATCACCGTTTGAAATCCATCTCTTTTTATGAAATTTAAAAAAAAACGCAGAATTTTAAAACTCCATCTTCAAAATTTTAGTGAACTAAAGCTAGGAAATAAATGCGGGAATGATACTATTAATTCGAACAGTGAAATTTAGGAAATATGTTAAATATTAAATTATAAAAACCCTTTGTTTAAAAAAATTATTAGAGCACTAAAAGGTAGAAATTATTTTTATTTTAATTATTTTCTACTTTTTTGTCTTTAAGTAATAATTCATTAATATTATGTAAACGTGTAATCAATTTTTCTCACATTCATAACCAGGTGGCGCCACTCGTATGCAATCAAAATTAATTGTTTAATCGAAAATTAAGCTACACAAATATCAAAATGATGTATTGCTATTGCGAATATGCAAGTGTACAAGATTTAAAAATTCTGGCACACAAGAAGTGAATGAAAAATCCATTACAAAATTCCATCTTTACAAGAATGAAATAAATCAAGATAAATAAAAGTGCACAAAAATATAACGAAAATTATCCTAGAAAGTGAATAACAACGATATATCTTCTAAAATAAGTAAATAATGTGGACAGACATTAGAAAAGCTACAGTGAGTGGATGAATAGAATAATGTGCATCTAAAAGTGCACACTAATGTATCTAAATCAATCATTTGACATTATTACTTTCAATCGAAGATAATGGAGTGTAGCTCTGCTGTTGCAATATGTAAGTAAGGCAACGTCCATCATCCAAGATATCAAAGTAGATGTAGTACTTCAGGGAATACTAATGGATATCGTCCTACTCAACATTCATGTTGAAAAAGTTGCTGAGTTGTGACGCATCCAACTTTTGGTTTATTTATGATGGATCACAAAATAATATTTTAAAGCTGTCTCGAATTTTATTAATGTGGTAACAATTGACTTTCTATTCTTTACCTGAAAATTTCAACCCCGGTAAAATTTCATAAGATTTTTTGTTCTTTTATTTTAGATGCCATATGTTTTGTTTAATACATTTGTACAAGAGTTACTGATTTGATACTTCAATTTTTGATACTTTATGAGCATATTTTCAGCTAGTAACATGAAAGTTGTTACTAAAATTTATTTATTCATCGTATATTTATTTATGGAACAGGGAACAATTGATCATGGCAGAAATTGAAAATGGGAATGCTCTAAAAAGACCTTAAGACACATAATGTCTAACCCTCTTAATAAAGAAACCTAGAAAAGCTCATCTAAAAAATAAATTTAATAAAAATAGTTTCTAAAAACACACTGATGTAAATGTATTAGAAAGTAGAATCTTTAAATTATTTTCTACTCTATAGTTTTTAATTTATAATTCATTATTATAAATATTATGAAATCTTGAAATCTATTTTTCTCAAATTCACTTCTAAGTGGCACCATTGGTATGAAATCAAATTTGAATTAAATTAATTTATTAACTCATAATTCAAAATAGCGTATTGCCGTCGAGAACACGCAAGTGTCCAAAATTTGAAAATTCTAGCACATACGGAAGTGAGTATAAAATAGATTGGGAAATTGAGTCTTTACAGTCATAGAAAAAGTGAAGTTAAATAAAAGTGCGTAGAAATGCGAAGTATTTTCATTTCAAGTGATATAACTTAAGAGTTTTAAAGAAGAAAAAAAAAACACATTTCACTGAAATTATTAATAAAGTTTTATGGTTTCGATGTTTCTTTCCATATAACATTACTTGCTTGAGCTACATTTTATTCACAACTATAAGAAATATCAGTATTTGAATATTTGGCGCTTTTCGTTACAAATGTCATTTAAAATACCAACTATATATACACTATATGGCCAAAAGTATCCAGTCACTTTCATATTTTCACATTTTTTAGAATTTCTCCAGAAAGGATTAAATGACTGCCCTTAAATTTCGACCATGTGAAGAATAGACTGCAACTCACATTCTGCATTGAAGATTCGGTCCTGAGGGCAATTAGGGGACCTTCTACAAACTGATGTAGACAAAAAAAATTTGGCCTACCCCGCTTCACAGAATACTGATAACAAGATGAAACTTTCAGAAATGGTTATGTTTAATGTGCATAATACTTACAGGAATTTTCGTAAACTCAGCAGAAATATTTGGGAAGTATTTAAAGGATTTGGATCTAAAGGTTTTCTTAAAAAATTCCAAATTTTCCTACATGTTTTTTTTTTTTGCTTATAACATGCAGATTTTTCTGTTATATTACACGAAACTTACAGAAAAAATGACAATATGTTAGAGAAGCATTTTTCAAAAATTTGTAAAAAATGTTTGATTATTACAGGAAATATGAGCATTTTTAGTAACTAATGTTTTACTGCGCATGCGTAAAACATGGAGTAATTTTTCTTTCACAACTTTAAGGCACACACACCGTTTCGTGTCGACCGTTTTCAGACCGGTCTGCAACATTCCATTAGTAGTGTATAGAGAACAGCTGAAGCTTCCACACGTACCGGCGCCTACATAAAACCGATCGGCTGCCGAGAATTGCCACTGCACTTCGCCGACATCGGCAGCTGCGGGGGGTCCCAGTGACACATGTAAACCTACTGGCGCTTGCACACACGCCGATTTCAGCCGATCGACTTCGCTCTCGTGGCGAAATAATAAAATTTGTAACATTTTGAAAGACATATTGAACAATATTTTTAGGGATATTTTTTTTTCTTTATTGATATTTTCAGTATAAGAATGAGAAAATTACTTACACACAAAGAAATTTTTAATGGATAGTTAAAAATATTGGTTCTCAGTGGCGGATTAAACTTTTTAAAAAACCAAGCGATTTAACATTTAGGCGTCTCTGAAAATATATATATGCTTTTCTACATTTGAACAAGTCGGTTTTTCTAATTTTAAAATAATATTAATGATTCCGCATACATTCCATGCTTTTATTTCTATTTTTTAATTACATTTTGTACTTGCTTTGTTATTTATTTTTAATTAGCTTAATAAATCTTTGTTGAATAATTGCAATGCCTTAAAGTTAGTTATAGTTAATTTAACATAATTTTCTAATGAAGTTTCATTGAACATAATTCGCTTTTAAATAAAAATAATTCTCAAAACAACTTTACTCTCCGACAGCCTTAGAAATAAATATAAATTTGTTGTTTTTACCTGGTTTCTCCCTTAGTTTTGATTTATTAACGCAATAAATGGAAATTCAAATTTTCGAATGTTGAAGTGATTACTTTCCACAGTGTTAGATTATTATCACAAGAATTCTTAATATTAACACATTATAATTTGGTTGTATGGCCAAGTCAATTTTTAAGGTGTCCGCCTACGTTGCGAACCCATTTTCTGCCGAAAATCAAAAACATTTTTTTTTCGTTTCACTTCACTTTTATTTCTTAATGTAATCCCAAAACTTATTTCATTTTACTAGAACGATAATCGGAAATGAAATTAGAATCCTTTTAGTAAAACTTAATAGCTGAAAATGGAAAACTAAACAAGCATTTGTTTTGACAACAGTATTTTTGTACAAGAATGTACAAAAGGGCACAACAAAGAAGCGTTTTTCATTGTTCTAACTTAATATTAATTTCTTTTTAGTTGCGGTTTAGAGTTAGTTTAGTTTGAATTAGCCGTCTTCTGCGACCAGCTTGTTCGACGGGAATATGATTTCAATTGAATCTTATATAATTTTATGTTCATGGATGCTTTAACAACGTAATTTTAAACTTCAGATTGCTGTAGATTATTTAACCCATGTTCTGTTAGTGGCATTGCGCCTATTTTGTTCATTGCTTACATAATGTACATAATGGAGTCAAATAACTGATCATACTATATGACATCTAATCCCAAAACTTCTTTTATTTTATTAAAGCTATAATCGGAAATGAAATTAGAAACATTTTAGTAAAACTTAGTAGCTGAAAATGGAAAACTAAACAAGTATTTGTTTTTCATTGCTTTCATTTAATAATTCACTTATTATTTATTTCTGTTTAGTTGCAATTTAGTTTAGTTTTAAGAACTAAATAACACTTGAACTTTGTAATTAATTTATGAGCCGATATAGGCTATCGAGGCAATGTGCCTGAATTTTGTATAATGTAAACTGTCGTTTTATATGACGTTCAACAAACATTGAGAATTTAATAAACTAAAAAATTAATTTACTACTTAGAAATTATGTACGGTTTTTATCAGTTATTAAAGCACATTTTACATTTGAATACATGCATAAAAGTTAAAATTATATTACTGTCGAATTTGTCGGTTTGTATTTCATAATTCACACATTTTTATTCAAAATTTCTTGTTCCATTCAAATTGATCTCCGATATTTCGGCGACATTTTTAGTATATGAGAAAGGTAATTTTAACTAATCTTCACAGGAAAATAAAAAGAAAAATAAAACATCCGTTAAACTATTCCTTTTTTCTTTTCTGAAATGAAAACAAGCATAAATTATGTTGGTTTGAAAAATTAATATTGTATATTTTTCATTTGCACTTCATATTAGTTCAGTATTTAGCTCGATAATATTATATATTTTTCATTTGCACTTCATATTAGTTCAGTATTTAGCTCGAATTAACTCGATATTACTTAAGTTATAATATACTTTTGTCAATTCAAAACATTTTCATTTTGATAAATTCAGATGTAATCATTATTACCGATTAAATATACTAATAATAAAGGTACATAGTAAGTTAAGTAAAATTAATATTTCAAAAATTTATTTAAATACATAAAAAAATTTTAAGGTATTTAAATAGCGATTTTAGTTTGTGATATGTTGACTAATTATTGTGTTATTTTTTTTCAAGTATGGCAGAAGAAATTGATAATGTATTCGAGAATGACCAGATGGACATCCGAAAACTGACCGACACGAATCGGTGTGTGTGCAAGGAACGCATCGTCTGCAAAAGTAGAGCATTTTCAAATCGGTCTACAAAAATCGGTGTGTGTGCAAGTAGCCTAAAGCCAGATATATAGGGCAACTTATAAAAAAAATTCAGTTCAATATCATTAGTATTCAGAAAAATATCGGCATACAACAAGCAGAATTTTAGCTCCTATCGAAGAGGAGCTAAAAGATGAGGGGTTGTACACAAATTGATATTTTTTAAACTTATATCTCTGAATAGTTATATTGAATTGTATAGTGGTTAGAATTTGCTGAATACCCATGAACACTTATCAATTACATGCATAATTTAAATTCCAGCTAATTAGGCACTATAAATAACAAAAATTTTATTGCTTTAATTCTGTTATTTACAAGATTATTAACAAGTTGCATATTGTTAAAATTTTGCGGCCAAGCGATATTTTCAAATATATTTCTTTTATGGCCGAACGATTTTTTATCTAATTAATTTATTTTCTTAAAATATTTTAATATTTCTACAAATATATATAATTTATATTCGCTAAAATTTTACAAGTGTTCATGGGTATTTAGCAAATTTCATTGAACTAACATTTCTGTGAACACGAAGTCAAGATTGTTAATAATAAGTAATTAAAAAAATTCTATAAAAGTTGAATCGAAAGGGCTTACATTGTTTAACTATTGCAAAAGAGAAAATATAAACTACCTACAGGAGTTTAAGAAAAATTCTTATTGTAATTATTAATGCCCTAATTCTTAAAAATTATTATTATGTTAATTGTAGATATATCTTTATATAAAGATAAATGCTTTTAGTAATTAAGCGAGACAGCGCAATTGTTTTGAAAATAGCTCTTAGACCTGAAGGAACCCAAAACATGAAAAATTTCTGTTTAGATTTACACTGTCTAGACAGCATTTTTATTTACTGATCGTTACCATAGGTGCTGAGAGATAAGTAATAATTTAAGACCATAATGTAAACAGGTTTTATAATAGTAATATTCATAATTAAGGCCAATTTGTCTGAGTTTCAGTTACATCCATTTAGGAACCTTTTTAAAGTTTGCTAACTAAACCTAAAATATCTTAATGTGAATGGTTTTTCTTCTATTTCTGAAACTCTCAACTACTGAGATAATACGGTGAAAACAATTATCTTACTTTTTAACTAGTCTCTTTTTGAAAATTTTATTAGTCTGTTTATCAAACTAAAAGAACTTAATTCAGAAAAAGTGAAATGATACATTTACTAAACAGCAAAGTCTTCTCTATTTTGAAATTGGTGCCTAAGAATGAAAAAGGATTTTCTTTCTTTGAGTGCCCACTACTGGTACATTCATCTAGTGTCGGGAAGATATATTAATGCTTCCACCCGTCATTTTACTCTCGATCAATCAATGTCAACGATTCGCTACAACGCCAATTTGCTGTCACCGAAAAGGAAAAAGTTGTAGGAAATATCTTTATTCATTTATTTGTGATTTCTGTAACAGATTCTGACGTGGAAAGAGCTATTTCTAGATTGCCAACTAGCGTCTCACCGATACTTAAACTTGCCAAAAATCAACATGAGATGAATAATGTACACTGTGCGTACCTTATTTCATCATTTCACATACCACGATTCTTCCGCAGAATCGTTAATCAGATTTTAATTATTGGCAAATAATTTCAGAAAGTTTCCTTATCTATTTATTACGATTTCTCTAACAGATTCTGATATGGAATTAGTCACCAATTAGCGTCTCATTGATCATTTTACTTATCAAAAGTCAACATGAGATAAGTGATATTCAAAACGAGCTTTGTTTCATTCGTTCGCATACCATGATTCTTACTTTGACTCAAAAACCAATACTTCAGCTTTTACTTACAGGCAAATAGTTTTAAATGGTCTTTATTTATTTATTGCTCTATATTTTATGTTTTCATTCAAAATAAATTTAAAATGCTACTTTCATTTTTTCTGGCATTTTTCTTTTACAGGTGAGTATTTTTATAAAGAAAGCTGATTCCACCCAAATCCATCGTATTTCAATGAAAAAAAAAGGTATTGATTAGTTAAGTATACTCTTTCCAGTCCTGTCCTTGCTCTGAACCACCATGACAATTTTGCTACTCTGGTCTTACCGCTATTCCCACCATCAAAATTCGTTTAATGAAAGTGCTGATTATTTGAAGAAATTACACTTCATTTGGATTTTTTGCAGAAAAGTAAGAAAATCTGTATTAGAAAAGATTATACAAGAAAATCTTTGCAAGCGATATTTTCTGCGTGGCTTCAAACCAACAATGAAATATTTCTTACGTTTCCAATGGAAGAAATAAGTATACGAACCTTCAGCTACTATAAATAACAAGGTTAATGAATAAACCGCATATACGTTAATCTTCTTGCCGATGACATTGTTAATTGCGTTTCCAGTCATTTTGTAGAGACTTATTGGCCTGGTGATAAGGTCTCGGCTTCAAGAACGGAGTATTCCAGGTACGAAACCTCATTCCACCTAAGATCCTCCGTGTTCTGATGAGGAGGTTCATGTTAAATCTGACATCGAGGATCAAATGTCCTCCTGCAGGTGTGGTTGTCCTAAAATAGTCCTCCAGTTGCTTCAAAACGGGGTGTTAATGTGACTGAACTAAACTACACTTTGATCTTAGCCAAAAGACCGAGAAGCGATAACTGAACTAAACTAGTCTATCATTACGTAGGATGTGTTGATAAAAACGATACTGATAATGAAAATGTAAATTTCCAGTACTCTATTGAATATCTGAAAATTTGTTGAATTGGCAATGGAGAAAAAAAACATCTCCCTAGACGAATATAAAAAATAGGACTTATAAAAAATGAATTCCAGCTTCGTTTTTACCAATGTTACGAAGAATCTAGGCATTAAATAGACATGTATTGATAAATAAATAACAATTCCAGAACAGAGCAAAGAAACCATATAAATATTCAAAAGAGCATCTTCGAAATGTATCAGTTTTTCTTACCTATGTAAAATCCTTTTAGATCTTAAATAATCAAGAGCTAAAGCAATTTCACAAATATAAAGTAGAACTCTGTCTTGATCGATATTAGAGTTACTCTGTTGCATGTGATATCTAAGATCACCTCCAAGAAGCAAATCCACTACCATGAACATGTCTTCTTCATCCTATAAAGAAAATGTAACCATGTGTATAATTACAAGCATAAGATTTTGTATTTCGCTAAATAATATCCAATAGGTAAGTCAAAATTTCGTTTACAATAATACTTAAATAGCAATAACTGAGACATATTTATGAGCAGCGACGATGAAATTGGGGCTCTTTTTCTCTTTTAAGTTAAAAAATATGAATACACAGATAGGTTCATTGATATGTCTTCTTCTATTATAATATAGAGAAGTTCCGAAGTCTTGTAAAATGAGTTTGCGTCTCAGACAACTCACTTCCGTATCGAGAAAAAGTACCGATATTTCCGAATAACAGCAGGCTATCTTCCGAGTTCAATATTTTTTTATATTTAAAAGTTGTTTATATTATTTATTGCAATTTGTAGTTTTGTATTACTTTGTAATATTAAAATATGATACCAGTACAAAAGTCTCAGCTTCATTTGTACACTGTAAAAAATATCCGTTTTTTTCCCGGACTTTTTCCGTATATTTGACGGTTTAAAGCTGTTTCGTTGACAAAACGGTTTTTCACCGTTTTCCGCTCCAGCCATAAACGGTTTAAAACCGTCAGTTCAAATTCTATTTTTTGTCATACGGTATTGCTTTCAGTACGATATCTTTCCCTTTTCTTAAATGTAATTTTATTGCATTCATTTCATGTTTTTAATAGGGTTCCATCTCCGCTGTTGTTTACACATGTTGCAGTAACCTGTTGTCACTCATGAAAGCTAACCTTAAAACACATGTTCTGGCAATAGTTGATTTTTACACCACTAGGTGGCGCCACTAGAGCTATAGTGACTTTAAAACTCAAATAGATTATTTTTACTTCATTTTCTGAAGTCTCCGGTGGTCTAGTGGTTAGAGCGACTGCCTTTTATTTCTATGAACGCGGTTTCGATCCCCGGCTCGGAGGAGTTAGAAGTTTTGTCACCATCTTGCATCGAAATCGTCCAAGTAAGTTCAATTAAAAATTATATTAATTGAAATTAAAAATTAAGCCTTGATTAATTAATATTGCTAATTGATAATACACATCAGCACATTTCAACTCAACTCGAACAGAAGGAGGAAAACAACTCAACTCAGTCGATGACGTCACTTACTTCGATGACTTAATTTTTACGGAGAAAACTTGATTTCATACGGTAAAAAACCGTTGTGACTACGGATTTACTTCCTAACTTTTACGGGAAAAACTTGTTCCTGTATGGTAAAAAACCGTTGTGCCTACGGATTTACTTCGTAACTTTTACGGTTTTGCACAACCAACCCAGCTGCCAGTTTAAAACCGTAAATTTTACGGGATTTTTTTTTACAGTGTACAAATATACACATTACAAATATGGTAAATGAGAATCATATTAACAGAAAAGCATTGTGTTAACGGTTACTGTGATCTTAACATGGATAATTTTCTTTGTTTTTTATATTTCGACAAGAAAGAAATTTTTATCTTCTAGATAAAATAAAAATGTTTTGTTAACAAAATGTATTTTATATATATCACTGTACTTCCATCAGTTAGAGCCATAATTTTAATTACAAAGGAAACAAACTTTTTATCGAATCATAAAATTTATTTCACAGTTTGTTGGTTCTATTTTCGAATACCCACATCTCTTCTTAGTCTTGTGCATTGTACTTGGAGAACACGCATGCATCTCTTCATCTCTAGCTTTACAAACTAAGCGCGGCATTGATTTCTGACATTAATGCATTCAAAAATTCCCCAGACAAAAATCTAACGAATGCGAGACAGTCCACTGTGACTTAATTGAAAACCTTATTTGTATTTTTTTTTCTTCATATCGCAAAATGAAACTAGTAATGAAATAAAATGGAACTTGGCTAATTCAAACCTGAGGGGATCAGAGTAGAGTTCGAATTAAGAAACACTGTGTGTAAAAAGGAATACAGCGAGAGAAAACGGTAATTTTTGACTGAGTACAAAACTAAGAACGGAGTCAAGATTTATTTTTAATATTTAATTGTTTAAAAAAATAGTACATAATAATTAAAAAGTGATTAATTTCAATAATTTTTTTATTAAAATTAATCCCTTTTAAGTAGTGATTTGATTTTGATTGTAATCTAAAAAATTAAATATTTTGAAAAATAATAATTTCAATAAATGAGTAATTTTCGAATAATCTTTGAGTACAACGATCGTACAATAAAGTTTCAAAGTAATCAGCTCATTGTATACATTACACAAAAGTCCTCGAGTGGATCTTAAAGTTCTTTTCACTCAAGATTACTGAGGAAACAATATAGGACAAATTTAACTAACGAAAGCAATTCCAGAAATATGAAGAATTTTTTGCAATTTTTAGTTTAGACTTTGAATTAACTAATATCAATTCTATACGATATTTCTGTTCGGTAATAAATTATAGACGATATTACAGCATTATGTTAATAGGAAACTCAAGAGACAAGAGAAAACATTCGAATTAAATACATCTGAATTAAACAAGTTCCATTGTAATAGCTATATTACTTAAGACATTAATCACGATGTCAAACAAATAGAAATTCCTGTCCGATCAGGAAAATACAAAAATGCAGAGCACAGATCAAAAGATACACGACTAAAGGTTAGGGCAAAACCTCAAACATTTATTTCAGTTTTAATAGCACTCATTATAAGTTCTTCCATAACTGAGAAAAGGACTTTATGAACTTTATAATGTTAGTATGAATACGATAAAAATCCAAAGAAAAACGTAAATTTTAATGAAACTTGCTGGAAGAAGGAGAAAAATTTGTAAAACAAAACGCGCTTATATGTATTAAGAGAACTAACGTATGAAAGAGAATAAAACAATGGAAGATACAAAGGATTGGGCCACAAGTAATGAGTTGCCAACAAAAACAGATAAGCAATAGAATAATCACACGAAAAAGCGAAAGGAAGAATAATAAAGTCAGAAAAGAAATACATGAACAGCCAAGAATAGAAATATATGTCAATGACAGGAAAGCTTCTCATCGAAAGAAATGGTTTAGCAGAAAGGATGAAAAGAGATCACAAATAAGAAGAGAAACATTTAGTAATCTCTGATAGTTATAATTGTAATGGGAAAAATAAAGTGTAAATATTACGCTGATAGTATGGAAAATGCTGTTAAAATGTGGAACAATTTAGTTCTCATCGTGCTGCCGTAGCTACTTTAATTCTTGTAAAAATCTTTGATGTTTCAGAATTCATCCATTATTCTCATAACAATCTTTCAGAACTTACTGATTCTTTCAGATTTTCATGTTAAGACATTTTTTTTTAATTCAAGATCAATTTTCGAGATCATTTAGATCTATTTTCTCATGCAATATATATTTTCTAGATCAATTATATCTCTTTTCTCATGCAATATATATTTTCTAGATCAATTATATCTCTTTTCTCATTTCAACATTATTGCGAGTCCTTAAAGTCCCTCTCTCTCCACGCCTTGAAAAATAATTCATCTTCGCAAATTTTTTGAAGATCGCTTTTTAGTAAAATGACCCCAAAAAACTAAATTAGTAAAAAAAAACCCAAATTTTCCCATATGTTTTTTACTTATAACATATAGAGTTTTCAACTAAACTATACGAAACTTACAGAATACTTGACAATATGTTAGCGAACCATTGTAATAATATTTGAAGTAAATATTTTGAATATTAGAGAAAATACGAGTAAGTGTAGTAAATAACTGCGCTTAAGTTTAACTTTAACTGCGCATGTGCGAAACGTAGCATAATTTTTCTTTCATAATTTCAAAGCCAGATATATAGGCCAACTTATATAAAAATTCCAGTTGAATATTGTTAAGATTCAGAAAGATATCGGCATTTCAGCGAGGTGAATTTCATTTGCACTTTAAGAGAAGTTAAATAAAGAGGGGGTTTGCACAAATTGATGCTTTTTAAACTTAACTGCAATTTAAGTAATATGCTTAATTTATAAGTATAGATATGCAATCAGGACATTTAACTTTCATAAAATTCAATATTACTATTCGAAGATTCAAGTTTTGTTTGGTGTAGAATTTTAAGTTTGGATCCTAAATCAATATTTTCCCGTTCTTATATGCGACTAAATGACATTTATTGCCAAAACTTCAATGTAATACTTTTGTCTGTATTGGATAGTTTATTGAGGTATTTAAAAGTGACATTTTTATATCCTTCGTCTATGCAGGAAAATTTACTAAGACATTCAAAGCTGATAACCTGTTTAATGATAAATTCTTTTCCGAATTTTTGCTAATTCTTTTATACAGTAGTGTTTTCTTTGCTCAGATGTTAAATTATTTCAGAATTTTTTCAGCAGATGTTACATCATATCTATCCATTTTCTATTTACATAGTTCCCATAGTTCGCATGCAATTTAACTAATTTTAACTTTGTAAGTATATATAATAAAGAGAATTTACAAAAATGAATAGAAAGATTGATGTGTTTAATTGTTTTTGTGTACCATTAGAAATTTTATTTTTAAAAATTTAGTTTAAAAAATATTAGTTTTTCAGAATCACTGTTGACCCATGGCTTCACTATAAGAGAAAGTAGCTCGTGTTCTTTGGTTTCCTGAACTAAAATCTATCATAACTATACAGAAAAGGTTCAGAACTCAGAATAAAAAAAGATGCGCTACAGAGGAATACCATATCCAAGTGGGTGAAAAAATTTCAAGAAACAAGTTTTATTGATGATAAAACAGGGTCTTGTAGGCCATGTGCTGATAAAGAAGCTTTAGCATCAACAGAAGAAACCTTTGAGGCAAAATTACCAAGATTAACAAAATATGTAAGTGTTTCTTCTTTCGAAGTCTTTTTACTAATTCCTTTTTTAACCTATACTTATATTGTTATAACTTTTTAAATAGTACACAGTATTTTAAGGACGCCTTGCGTAAGGACAGATTTCTATTATTGCTTTTTTTAAGAATCATAATTTTGTATTTGCTTGGCATGCTGTGGTGATAGCTCTAATCCCTTCCCCATGCCAAGTCCATAAGTCAAGGACTCAGGATAAAGGGGAGTGTGGCATCTTCCGTTGTTCAAAGTTACCTTGAAGCACCTTTAGCTCCAATAATGGAGTCAAATTGCCTTCCTGGAGGACTTTTAAGGGTAACTGGCTGACAATTGTGTTTTATTTCGAGGAAAACGAGGAGAAACAGCTAGTAGTCACCCCGACCACAGCGAGCAGTTCTCCTCTAATGCGTACATGAGTCTACCGGTTTTTCAATATTGCTATTTAACACACAGCTAGAGGATGGAATGTTTTCATAATACGAACGTGAAAATTAGCATCAGGTAGAAAAAAATAAGTTAAAATAATGACTTTTAAAAGCATTTGTTTAATATGTTTTCAAAAGAATTTCTACGCCTGTGAACCTTCAGTGTGATACTATACTAGGCAAGACCGTTTCATTACTTTAAATATTCTGAACTTTCATTACACATCATTCTGCAGTAGATCATCGAATGTACCATTAGCTTCGAAACAATTTTTAGACAAGAACTGAAATAAATATTTTTTTGCCAAACTTTTAGGATGTCAACTTTTATTCTTTTGTAACTTGATACACATAGAAATAACGCTCCCTTTAAATCAAATATTCGAAGTTATATCTGTTTAAATTTAAATAGTTAAAATTCATCTTGTTGCATAATAATAAAAGTTTTAACCGAACATCATTGAGTTCAGACAGCAAGATATGGCAAATAAATTCCGAAATGTACAGTACAAATAATAATGTCGACGACTGCATATCAAATAATCCAAATAATACTAAGAATTCTTACCTGAAACGTAAACCATAAGTTCACTAGAAATGGATGCTCCAAGCTGGATAGAATTTCAATTTCTCTCAAGACATTCCGGAAAGCGTCTTTCTCGATACATTGACTCTTATTCATGTATTTCATTGCGAACATTTTCATTGTATCCTTTTTCTGGACAATGCAAACCTGGAAAGAAATCGATTCGAATCACTTAAAGTGAACCATTCGTTTTTATAGAGTTAAGCAAATAGCATTCGTCTGTAAATTCTTTTTTCTCCTTCTTTTAGCGCTAGTGAAAATCCTCCGGGATATTTGATTACCTATGCAAACAATGGAATCAAAGAAAAGGATTTAAGACAAAGATACTTTATACTGAGAATGTACATAATTCCGGTGTGAAACTACTCGCCTAAGCATGTTATGAGTATATAAGGAGATTGGAAAGCAGATGTTGTGATATAAATGCATTTTAACGAATCTTATGTTTAGGAATCTTGAGATAACTAATAGAGTCAATTCATATAACGTTTAGTTTAGTTATATTAACCTTTTGGGTATATTTGAATTAATTTGAAATGATTTTTTCGTTTGGAACAGATTTAATTTGCTGATGCACGGAATAGTATATAAAATCAGTAGATTTTTGTGCGAGGATTCATTTATTTGAATAACATGATATCCAGAGTAATTAGAATTGTAAATCAATTATAAATGTATAAAAGAAACAAAATGAAAATAAAAAAATTCAAGGAATCATCATCATTTTTCTCAAAGTCTCCTCTTTTATTAAAACTTTCGTTATCACTTTCATAAAATATACTTATTTCTGACATTATGGGGTAGTGCATCACAAACAAGGTTCATTGAAGTACTGGAAGAAACACTCTGTGGCAACTGATACCAATTACTCTTGCATAAACAAGAATACACATTATAAATAGTGTCTAAGTTTGAATGACGATTTAAACTCGTCGTCAGTAACTCAGCCAAAACAAGTGCATGACGTGTCCCAGCCATCAAATGTATACAAGGGATTAACGTCCCGTTTTGTAGCAACACAAAGTCTATTTCAGAACGGACGTCCTAAGTTTGAACCGCAGTTAGATGACAAGGAGAACACCTGAGCTGGCATCTCCTTCTCCAAACTTCTGCATCACACCAGCGGGTGGACGCTTTGCCCCCTACGTATGATTTATCGTGCAACGTGCCCCATAAACGGCGGATCTTAAGTGGAATAGAGTCTTGAATCTAGAACCCTCGAAGCTGAGACCTTACTACGAGGCTACTGCGGCCCCATCCTAATGACGTCATCTAGCATCTTACGGTATGCTGTGAAGCACCAAATGCAAGCTGCGCAATAAGTTCCAAAACTGAATTGACGCTGCGCACTTGATATGCGTCACGTGAGCATGAATTGACCCCATTCTAAGCACTAAGCCCCGTTTGAATAAGATAATTATTATTAAATAAAGAAGGATGCCTGAGTTAGTGAAATAATCATTTTTAATTAAAAGGGTAATATAGACACAGTCTAGTTTAGGTATATTAATGCCCTGTTTTGAAGTAACACGAGAGCTATTTGCGACGGACCTCGTTAGTTTCAACCACTATCAGATAACGAACACGTCTCTCACCTCTCTAAACTTCTGCGTCACACTTGCAGGAGGGCGTTTGACCCTCGTTGTCAGATTTAGCGTGTCTCAGACTCACATGTACGGTTAATGTTTCGGGGGAATCGGGTTTCGATCCTGGAACCCTCCGTTCCCGAAACCTTACCACCGGATCTCCAAGGTAATGGAAGATTTTAAGAATCCCCGCTTTAAATGACATGTCATGAGGTATCGATATTGATGCGAATCTTCGTATTACAGAAAATCCAAAAGAATCTCTAAAATTACAATAAATCTTCTTGTGGTAGCTTTCTTCATTATATTCGATTGCAATGCTGAAGTTTAGTTTTGAGTTAATAAAAATTAAATAACCCAGTTTCATTTTCATGAGTTTATTCCTTTAAACTGACAACAACAGCAAAAAAAAACGCGAAACGTAAAAAGGCACGCCACCAGTTTTCTTAAAATATGAGTAAAAATAATACAATGAGTAAAACTTTTAAAAATATAACATGCATATTCAAGACAAGAATATGCATGTTATATTTGTAAAAGTTTTTACTAAATAATATTGGGGGGGGGTCAATTCACGCTCACGTGATACAGGTTAAGCCAGTCGAGCAAATTCAATTTTGGCATCCATCGGCCATCGTGTAGAAGAAAAAGTACGTAACGGTAACACCACAGCGTTAAGATAGCGTGGAGTTAGATAATAGGGAGAGTCTCCAAATTTGGGCCGGCAACTAGATTGGATGGGTATCATAACTTCAATTCTATTAAACATTTTGGCCATAAAATACGCAAATTTTATTGCAATGATGTAAATGGAGTGTATAAAATTATCTTTAGGAGAAAGCGCTACGTAGTTTCAGTTAGAGAACAAGTGTTTAGATTCAGATAACATCAATGAATTATTTTACCAAAAGACAAAAAGCCCTTTCGCTGTTTTAGAGTAAGTAGGAAAATATGCTATTATATCCTGAGATAGGAAATTTGCTTGGCTACAATTTAATATAATAATTTTATGAAAATGTTTAAAAATAAGGTTAAAGGAATTTTATTTTTGTCGTTGCCTCGATTGGACCGCAAACAGTTGCCTAAATTGGACTGTTTAAATCAATGGGATTATCATCTTCAACTGCAGGAATAGCTCAGAAAGCAGTTATGACCATTAGTAGTCCTCATAAATTGGAAGTCAAAGCAAAAGAAGCCATAAAAGGACACTAAAACCATCAAATGGTGGTCTAAAAAGAACAGAAACTAAGGTTACGTCGTTTTCTATCATTTGTGAGGAAACAAAGGGAGAAGAGAAAGTGACACAGTGCATAAAATGTTATACTTGGATTCATGCTGCCGTGAATTTGAGAATAAAAAAAATATTTTTGCTTTAATTTTGCTTAAAGAAATTAATGGTAACCGGTTTCCTTGATTGGATCGATGACACAGTTTTTAAGCTTATTTTTTTTTCTAACTATAAAGTATATTTCATAAAAAAAATAATTACATAGTTTTGAAGATAAATATACTACAAAAAAATTCTACTATTTTTTTTTATTAAAATTGCTTCTTTATCACTGCATTTCAAAAAATATCCAGTTTTTACGCATTCACATGGTCAAATATATACAGGTTTTGTACGTTCACATAGTAAAAAATGTCCAGATTATACATGTTCACGTGGTATGCGTAATTGAGCATAGGGGATAGTCTCCAAATTCAACGACACTCCTCTATGTTCAGTTACGCTAACTACGTGAATGTGGCACCACGTGAATTGGCATCATTGTATAAATCCGCAAAAATAAACGATTGATCAATTACTTTCCTGTGATAAATTAATTTAAAACTGGTAATTAAAACGTAGAGTCATTCCTCACGAAATTTGGAAACAGAAATTTGAGAATATTCTTCTGTAATCTTTATATCCTTATTGGTCTCTTTTTGAGGCCGCGCTAGTGGAAAGGTCTTGACCTCGGGACCGGAAGGTCGCAGGTTTGAAACCCGATTCCACTGAAGATCCAGAGTATGGGGCCTGTTGCACGCTAAAACGTAGTGGGCAAACGTCCTCCCGTTGGCGTGGCGCGGAAGTTTGGAGAGGGGGTGCCAGTCAAGTGTCGTCCTCGTCATCTGACCGCGGTTCAAAATTACGAGGTCCGTCTCTAAATAGCCCTCGTGTTGCTTCAAAACGGGACGTTAATATAACCTAACCTGACGTATTGGTCTCTTTCTTGTTGTGCCTATAATGAAATAGTACAAATCCAGAAGGGATTATTTTGTCGTGTAAGGAAAGGACGTTTTAATGTATAAATTAATTAGAGCATTCCTGAAATAACATCTACATCCTTTCCATGCGCAGGAAATTGTATAATAATTACTAATAAATTATATTGATGTATGCGGAATTTATAATGATTTCATATAGATAGGGGATTTCCGGGATAGTTGTTACAATATTTTTTTTAAAAGAAACTATTTATAAAGTAGTTTTATGAAACACAATTTAAAATTTACTCTATAAGATCTATAACATACTTTTTTTAAAACCGATTAGATAAAGAATAATCTAAAGGTATTAAAAGTTTTATACATGCATGTACATTGTAACAACATACCCCGCATGTTGTTACACTAGATGGGATAAATTGTTACATAAAATATGTTAATTAATAAAAGCAAATCTAATACCTTTATGTTTTTAGTATGTTATTATTTTAAAATCTCTATAGAATAACGAAGGGCTTATGTTCTTTTCCTTCATAAATTCACTTAATTTCATAAGTTATTCTGATGAGTTCTCATCATAATCAAAGTCTGAATTACAGTTTTTTCAAATATGTAATTTTGAAACACAAAAGAATCACTCCGTTTTCTTCGGCAAGTCCAATGTTGGTAAGTCGAGATGAGATTGATGATTTTCTAGAAGAAGAAGGGCAGGTCTCTCTGGTGATTTTCGTATGTTTTATAAAATGTCTGAAGAAGCTTTGAAAATCCTGCCCAGTCATCGAAATTTATTTGTTGACTCTTCCCATCCATGTGGTGCGATATTTAAAGGGTTTTTTCTAGGGAAAAAAAAGGAGGAACTGAGTCGCCATTAGCACCAACAGTAAGAGCCATGATTACCAAAGTGCCCTCTCGACAGATGTGACTGGTCCAATCTGTTTGGTACCTTTTCTGACAATTATCTTCTTTGGCTTCTGAACCGTTGTCACTCCAGTCTTGTCAACGCTACATATATCTTGACCCTAGAATTTGAATCTGTCGTGGACACTGGCAAAATTAGTGAAGGAGGTTACAATATTTTTCCTACTGAAATTCGTGACTCTACCCAGGATATCTGCCTGCGGGGTGCGGAAATAAAGAGACTTCTTACACTTTAGAAAAGCTGGCAGCCAGTCGATTGCAGCACTCTTACATTTACTCCAGCCCACTGGGATTTTTGATTTTTAATTACTTACTGATGTACCAAAATGATTTAAATTCGTTAGTAGAAATGCCGTAGTACAGCTTCGTAGCAATGTCTAGGTACTGTTAAAGCTCCGTCTGCCGTTTATCTGTGAAGGCCTGTCGAATTTTTTTCATAAACAACGTTAGGCACAGTTGACTCTGGATTTGAAACAAAAGGGTTTGTAACTTATATGCGGCATCTCGAAGAAAAATCTTTAAAAATTAATAAAATTATCTATATTATTTAATAATTTATTGAATTCAATTTAATTACGCTAAAATTTATCAAATTAAAAATTGAAATTGATTAGAAATACAACTAACAACCGATAGCAGTTTTTATTTTACTGCAGCGTTTCTGGAGTGTCAATGAAATTAATTCCATATTTACCAGTCGCCTTTCGCAATGAACAGCTAGTCATCACTACTTCTGTTGCCTTCAGAAATGTTTCCTGGGACGTTGTACCCTCATCCATTTTTTTTATAGTTCCTCATAACAATTTTAAAAAGAAAACGTATTTTGTATAGTAACAACTTACTCAGGGCAAGTTGTTGCACTGTAACAAGTAGCCCCGACGAAATTGTAACAAGTAGCTCCATGTGATGATATTTTATATCTTGCTAAGTGTGGGTGGTATATTACACTTGCACAGAACTTTTAAGTATAATATCATTTACCTGAAATTTAAGCTTTCTTGTGGTGTCGACGTTAAACAGATATCTCTAAAGGTTCTGTCGCAAATAAAAAATTAAAATTTAAAAGGAAAATTACTTACAGGCACAAAATCAACATTATTACAAGAATTCTCTCTGATATTGACTGCAGGCACTCCAATGTTCAGTGAGGAAGATACACGAATGAGGGCTGCCATCTGACATGATGAAAGATAATTTCTACCGATGGTTACTTTAAAATTCGAATATAACAACTTCCCCGTGAAACAACTAACCCCTGTCTCTCCAATTCGCTTGAAAGCTAAAGTAAAAAAAAAATGTTGGTCGAAATTTAATCTTTCCCTTGCGGGTGGTACAGAAGTTGTGCCATTAAACCACAAGAATTTATTCCCTCCTTGGGATTAGTCAGTATTTTCTCTAATCACCTTGTTAGATTGCAAAAATTGCATCTACATCATTTTTCGTTTTTATCAGTATTTTTAATTATTTAATTCTTCGCCACCAAAGTTTCTTTCATCTCGTGTGGCATTTCTGGGAACTTTTGAAATGTAAACGGTAATTTTTAGCAGTTTCATTAAATATCTAAATTTTTCTTAATTATTTACTTTGTATTCGACTTAAATATTAATTGTCTTAACTTTTGTTGTCTTTTCCATTAATGTTTCAACTTTATTAATTTTTAAATCAAAATTTTTCAACGGGACTATTTACTCGCCATCTTGGTTCGCGTAGGAATTTTTGCGTTACTTGGCTTTGGCGTCTCTAACTAACCAAGCCCTGCAATAAGTGATTGCAGTACACTAGAAATGATCAGGTTGTAATTATTGAACAGCCTGCCATTCAAAATTTCTTTACGTTAACAGTGGTTAGATGGAAGTTCTCATGGAAGCGTGTTAGTGCACCAATAATGCGACTGAATCACCGAGAGCTGAATACATAATTTTGCGATAGTGCTATTTTTCGAATTGTTTCATACATCGTGTGTTTTAATAAGTTTTCATAAGCAAACAAAGACTGCGGTGTGGATCGTCTACGTACCACAATTTTTTTCTCTGCAGAATCAAAAAAATGTTTCTTGAATTTGTTGTTTTTACATAGTATCCTCATTACTACTTTTTTAAAGCCTGCAGTGCTTTGCAATATGTGTAGCTACATTTTTTTATTTTGATTATTACATTTTTAGTTATGTGCATCATTTTTGTATATGTATAACTCATGGCAGTGATTAAAATGATTTAATTTAAACTATTCTATAATAAAAAGATTTAATACCAAATATTTTGATTCTGTTTTAATTTCTCTAATTTGATTTCACAATTTGCAATGTACTAAATGTTTTCAGATCATTTAATTTAGTGGCCAAGTTTTTCAGGTCTGCAAAGGTAGGTGATTTATATGAGTGTAGCTGGAATTTCATATTATTGTGTTTTATATTTCAGTACCCAGTATTGATTTAATAATTTATATATATTAATCTAAATTTTAAATTTGGGTACCTATCTTGCAATAACGTTTTTTATAATTAACAACCCCCATCCAATACACCTTATAGAGAGTCTTGCTTTCCTATCTTATTATATCACCAAATGTGTGATGGATAGATTTAGTGCTAGAGAGGGAAGACAAGAATTGATCCCGCGAACAATCAAAAGAGCCCGCAGATTCCAATACACATTTTTTAAATTTCGATGCACTTTTAATGATTAATTGAAATTTTTATTTTGATTTGAATACATTTCCATTCTTCAAAGCATTCTGACCTTACTAATTAACATGTACTAACTTAATATGACCAGCATTTTTTTCTACAAAATAACTTTCCATACTTCAGATTCAAGCTCTCAGATCTCTTAAGATCCGAAGATTATTAATTAGCCATTCTTATCATTCATTTTCCATATACTTACAGAAAACTTTTTTCTAACTGGTTAATAATTTGAGTTTATGAAACCACTTTTTAGTTTTTTTTAAAACTTATTCAAATTTTGGCTATTTCAGTTAGTAATTACCTATATCTGAAAACCCAATATTTATTTAGGATCGCCTGTAAAATCTACGTTTACTCAAAAAAATTGTGATTATTCTACATGTATCGTTGCTTGAAAAATCAATATATTCTTTTTAAATAAGTCTAATTTTTTTACGTTTCCATATATGAAATTCCAGATTACTTAGAAAATAAGTTCGTGAAGCATTTACGGATTTTCTACCAGACCAATCAAAAACTTCCAAGATAAAAATATTTTTTATACGATTTGTGATGAAGTTTTCGAAAACGGTACTGAGCCATTCTCGGAGTAGAAAAAGGAAAATGAATTTCGGGATACTGAAAAAAAAGTCAAGGATTGTTTTTTAGACAAAAGTAATTGAATCGCTTTAGCAGGATATTTTTTCATTTCTCTTATACGATATCGACATCGATAGAAACTTGAAGCAATCACGTGAAAAAATGAACTAAATAAAGCTGTTCCCTACCTTTTTATTCGTTCCATGCGTTGAACAAATGTTCACTTTTTATAAATCGATATGTTTTGTCCTCCCCTCTTATTTTTAATCTAAATCGATTTAGAGACTAGTTAATAACAAAAAAAGAGCTCAGTTGTGGTTTATCCTGAAGAGAGCAGTAGTTTAAAACCAGTTAATAAGCAACTGTTCGTAATCAGAATTACAATTTTGAAAGGAATTTCACTAAATGCGAACTAATATTTTTATAATAAGTCAATGTTTCGCTACAAAAGGATAATATTTCATATATTTGAGGGTTTATGTGTTTCTTTCTGCACAAAAATTCTAGATCATACAACAAATTAATCCTACCATATTATCGAAGGCTTATGTAGGAATCAAATACATCCAGAACTATTTCAGTTATTTTATTCAAATATCTAGAAATGAAATCTCCCATAATTAAAATCAATTACCATAGTCAAATTTTTACACATTCTTCGCACTGTCCACTTTATCTTTCAAGAAAATGATTTTAAAGTCATTAAAATATTTGGAAAAGCGGTTATTTGTTAGTATAAATTCAGAAGGCATCCAATGTTCTCTAAATAGAGAAATATTAGACTATATGTTTTATAAATGAATTTGATCTCTTAAAGTCCATTTTTTTATCGGGATTTTTCCACTGGAAGTGCAACAGCAGTCAAGAAGAGTAAGGATTTTGAATTAAAACAAATAAACGACGCTTCAAATAGTTGGAAAACGGAACAAAGTGATTGCAGGAAGCTTCTTTGTCTTTAATTGCTTGTGTGTGTGAAAATTCTTTTAAAAAATCACGAGGTGTGATTTTTTTACAGCGAAAGAGAGCAAAAAAAGCAAATATGTAAACGAAATAGCTTAAGAGATGAGCAGAAGATTAAAAAAATTCTTGAAGAATGTTCATGTATTGCCCGCTCATGCGAGAAAAGGGGGAAATTAGTATTTTCTTTAATATGCAAATTTCCATTCATTAAGGAGAAGAAACTTAGATGAAATTCCGACTGCTAAATTAACGAGCTGTTCCTGAGAATTTAATTACACGTTTTCTAAAATGTATGTTTTCAAGTAAGCATATTTTTGTGATTAGAATATTGTTATCAATTGTGTAATGTTTACAAACAATTTTCTGCAATCGCAACCCATTGTATGTTTAATTTATTAAGTGTCACCTGCAGGGACATTAAATATTATGTACAGTTCTTTTTTCTTCTTGAAGACTAGTAACTGTTGGTTTAATTAATAATTTTAAATAATTATTTCATGTTATCTCTTTAGATTTGAAGAGTATGAGGATTCTAAACGAAAAAGAATTTGCTAAATGGTGAAATTATTTTTATTCGAAATTTAGCATGGATGAGTAAATATTGAAATTATTTCTTGTAGTATCAAGTTCACATAATAATTAAAAAATATTTTTGATAAAAAAATAACAAAGTGGCGTCATGTTTAAATTTTCGTGCAGTTTTCAGTAAGGTGAAATTTAAGTCCCGTCTAGCACTACAGCAGTGCTATTAGGTCTACATATTTCTGCGAATCTAAATACTGTTTCCCTACTATGTTCGTCTTATGGCAGGAAAGAGAATTTTACAGAAGTGTTTACTGGAGGACAAGCCAATGAACTCCGACCTTGGCGACAAATGTGGCGACTTTTGCGACAAAACTAAGCTTTTAGAAAATTCAAGAATTATGGCCCATGTATAATAGGAACGGAGATATAGAGAACCTTCGAGAGAATTCTATGTGACGTCATGCCCTGTCGGAAAAGCTATAAATACCGAATAGCTGAAACGAGTGAACCAATCTCTCTTTGGAGTTTTGTCCGCAGTACAGACTGGTGAGCTGATAGACACTGAGCGCTACTGAAAGTGCTGTTACTGATATTTATTAGTGATCTGCTGTCTACTTGTGTTATTAATTTATAAAAGTACTGTTTAGTTTTGTTACCTATGCTACGTGTTTTTCTGGAATAATCCTGGAATAAAGAGTCATTTTCTAATTATCCTGATTATTGGACTATTTCTCGTAACTCGATTTTCGTAATAGTATTTTTTTTTTCTCTACAAGTTGTCGATCTATATAAAGAAGTGCAAGGAATGCCCGGCAGAATAAAAATTGACTTTTTAAATAAAATTAATTAATTAAAAACTTCAATTGCTTGTTTATAATTCTTTACTAAAAAGCTTTCTTTCTTCAAGTCAAAAATATAAGTTTATATTTTTATAAATCAATAGCTTAATTATTCAAAATTAATTGATAAAATAAAAACTGACAGTGTTCCAGATAAGAATAACCTTCCACTTTAGGGTTGATTAAACGGCATGCATTTCCACAAAAATTGCGATTTAGCGCTTTGTGGTTATATTTCCACAAGTCCCTCAGGCACCTAAAACTTGGGGTGTCGGAGTAAGCTCGCTTCCCTGAAGGGAACATCAATAGCAGTGTGGTCACATCAGCGATGACAAAACATATTTCTTTTAGGAGGTTTAGTGAATGTGCCGGTGGTGACTATTTTATAACTGAACTCAGTACCGTGTTTACTATTCGAGGTGACCCGATCATTCAGCTACACCGGTCGGCTTCCTGCCAGGCCGGAGTAATTTCTTTATGAACTTACTTCTACAATATGAAGCGTTTTGTATTTATCTTCGGCATATAGTGAAGGCAAGGAGTAGACATTTTGCACCTCTTCCTTTTGACCGATTGCGTTCAAAATCTGATGCAGATACACCATTTTAGTGTTAAGGTCACACACTGAAATTCATTGCTCTATCTTGTTGCATTTTTAAGCTATCTCGTTCATAGATACACGAATAGATAGAACAAAAGACAGTCCCCTGCTGGCGGATTTTTGCTAAATGAGTTTTCAGACTCGAAATCTCGAGGTCGAATTTTTCTGCAATGACAATACTTTCTCTGTGTATTCTTTATATATGAGAAACTAAAAAAAATATTTACAAAAGCTCGTAAGGCATAGGCATCTGAAATGCGTTGAGTTCTTCTTTTAATCTAAGAAAAAAATGTAATTATAATTAAGATCCCACGTACTACCTATACTTTTACATGGACCAATGTCTTATATTACTTCATTTATTACAATGCGCCTATTCAGGCGATGCCATAACAAATATAATCACTAAATTATTCCTCTGAAATTTCCTTTACAATCGTTACAGAGACTATCCTGGAAAGGAACTCCAGCCTGGAAAAGCCATCTCTGAAACTAGGACAGAATGCTTATATTTAATAAACGCATAAGTTTAAGAAGTAATTAACCCTTCGAATAACATGCTATCCAGTGTCTAATTATACGATGCATATTTAACATCGATTTACTCGAAGCTTTTAGCTTAATTTACTCTTCGCCATATTCATATGATAGGCCATCGAGTTAATCTAGGATTAATGCAGCCGGAAGAAGTCGTATTTGGTCGCTGCATCGCATATTAAATACTGCATCTTTCGCGTCAGAGACAAAAGGGTCTCCATTGAGGATACAAGATATTAGAAGGATTAAGTTAAAAGAAATCTTTGAATCTAAAAGGAGATATTAGAAATAGTTTCTTTAAAAGGAGCATTATGGTATTATTTGAAGAATTAGGTTGAAAATTGTGAATGTCAAATGTAATACTTTGAGACATGTTCCTTTATTTGGAAAGATTCGAAAGCAAAAACTTTTGATGTTATTTTAAAGCAAAAATTCAAAACATTAGTTTAAATAAGATGATAGATGAACTATATTTGAGATTTCAATCAAGTTAGTTATAGAGACATTTTTCGATTTTTAAGTTGCACGTATTATCTACAGTTTTGAAATATTTCTCTTTACACTAATTATTTCGTCAATTTCATAGATTTGATTCACCTGTGTTTAGGAGCCACTGGTGCAGCGTCGGCATCGGGACCCAAGGCTCGCGGATTCAGGACCCATTCCACGAAAGACCTGTCCTTCATGTGGACCCGTGCGGTTCACGTCCTCCCGCTGGTGAAGTTTACCTTAGTTAGATTAAAGTCCCGTTTTGGAGCAACACGAGGGCAATTTTGGGACAGACCTCGCATTTTTTGAACCATGGTCAGATGAGGAGGACGACACCTGAGCTGGCACTCCCTCTCCAAACTTTCGCACTACACCAGAGGGGGACGTTGACCCTCCACTTAAGATTTAACGTGCACCAGGCTCACATACATGGCGGTCATTCGGTGGAATCGGGTTTGAAAAGAGCAGCCCTCCGGCCCTAAATTCGGGATCTTACCTATTGAGCATGATTAACAACAGACCCACATACACGGCGAATCTTCAGTAAAATCAGGTTTCGAAGCCGGGACCTTACCACAAGGCCACCTCGGCCCTCTCAAAGCTCCTTATTTCGATGCGTTTGTTTCAAACGAGATTAAAATCAGGTGTAAATAATTTATTATCGCGATAAATTATTGCTGGATTTCGTCATAAATTAATGTAGTTTTCATTTGTTTTTGGATTAATTTAATGCTATTATAAAAATGGAATCAAATGAAAAAAAAACTCCTACAAATATTATTAAGGGAATCCGAGTCGTTTAACTCTTAAACCAACCTAAGCCTTTAAAGTTATTGATAAAAACTTTTTTTCGCAGAGGAATGGGGATGGTTAGGTAGATGTAAGAGTAGGGGGGTACTCAAAGACTAATCAAGGGGTACGGAAAGAAATAAAGGTTTGGAACCGCTGGTCTAGTTACTTGTGTTTTTGAATTAGCATGCTGCCAAACACAAAACGGACAGGCAGACAAGCTTTCTATTCATAGATTTCGAGCAAAATTTCATTCAGATCTACAGTTTATGCGTAAAAGACTACATATCAAATTTCATTCAGATCTACACTTTTTGCGTAAAAGGCAACCTATCAAATTTCATTCAGATCTACAGCTTTTGTGTCATGGACCACATATCAAATTTCCTTCTTCTATCTAGTTCCATTGCTGAATAATCGTCAGACATCAGACAGACTATCAACAGACAGGCAGACATAATTCCGAAAATAGGTTTTCTTTGTGGACTCGGGAAAGTCTAAAACATGGAGATGTCAAAATCTCGAGGTTGAATTTTTTTGACAATTTTCTCTTTGTAGACCTCGTATACGAGAGAGTAAAAACCGAGAAAGACGGAAATCCAATAGAATAGAAATGAAAAATTAAAAAATTACTTCCAAAAAAGAATTTATTTCATATATGCTGGTTAGGGTGTCCCAAGATACAATGGAATTTTTTTTTTTTTGCAAACAATTCCATTGTTTCTCTATAGCACTGTATTTTAATGGGATCGTTGTTTTACCAATTATCTTTGAGCTTTTTAAAGAGTGGAATATCGGGGCTTGTTATCACTTTTTTAATTTTCACTTCGAATACGGCCTTTAATACCAGTTCGTATACACGAAGAGAAAAAAAGCATTTCCCTATCAAATGTTTGCTCGAGGAGAGCACAAGCACCATTAAAACGACCTGTATTCGAAGCCGTAGAGTATCACAACAGAGAATTTAGACTTTGTCTTCGAGATTTCAATCTAAGATCGCCTTCCAAACAGCCTGTACCTGTTCTTTGCCTGCAGAATTATCCAGTCTTGGCACAGCAATGAGTTGTTTTTTAAGTCCATATGAAATAACTATAGGCAAACGTTCTTCTTTCGATTTTCGAGCACTCAAAGCAGGCAACAGTTTGCCATCCCAATGTAAGGTCACTACATCCGGTACCTCGTTTTGGAAATCAATTTTTATGTTTTCCGCACGTTCCTTCCGTTTCTCTGTTCGGATTTTTTGAATTGAAGACTTGCTTATCGGAAATTCGTCAATGTTACATCCAAGTGCATCAATAGTAGCTTCAAGAACAAACACAGAATCTCCCATACTTAACTGACACCTGTCTAATGCAGCAACTAACTTTGGAATAATAAAATCTTTCCTCATTACTGATTTACTTGTCCCAGGTTCTGATCTTTCGATCAGTGTTGGGAAATCTTCTGAAACTATATTTTCACTAGAATTCGACGAGGAATTTTCTTGCAATGGTTCGAATGATGCTGAGGATTTTGAAGCGGAAACATATTTGATTCGCCGATTTTCTTCTTTGACAACTCGAAGTCGCTCCCTTTCCTCTATTTCGGTCAGTTTTTTATCCACTCCACATAAGTGACCAGGTCTGCCAGGCTTTCTGTAGAATTGCAAGAGCATCCTATCTTCCTCTGTTTTCATTAACTGAAGTGCATCAGAGTGTGCAATGTCGGACAAATTGTCTAAATTGCTTACAAATTCTTGTTGTCGCCGCTTGAATACGTCTTGTAATTTCTTTGCATTTCCAAACTTGAACCAAGTCTTTCCAAACTTGATACACGTTAACAAATTTCCGCACACAATTTGGCAACGATTTTGTAGGTATGCGTGCCTTTTCCCAAAAGATAATACATTCGCGAATAGCGAGATTTCCAATTTCTTTAAAAGTTAAATTCACTTCTCGAATATTGTAAAACAAAACTGCGAGAACTTGTCCATTAGAGGGAAGTTTTGAACCCGTTATTTGATGTTGTTTTTCCTTATTCAAAATATCACTTTTTTAGAACTACCCAATTCCACTGCCATGTTCTGTTCACTGATTAAAAATTATACAAACATTTAGTAACAAAACAACTTGGAATTATAAGCACATTGACACGTGGATGTGTTCTGTCCTGGGTAAGCTGGTACTGACACGTTTAGACGCAAGTCGGCACGGGTTGCCGTGGTTCAAATTACATGAAACTTTATTTACAATTGTTTTGACATAAAAGGAAAAAATTAAGAGGATTTACTTTACTTTTACTAAATTTACTTTTTGTTTAAACTAACCAAATGAGTTTCCATCTATAATGAATAAATGTAACAAATATTTCAGTCTTATTACGCCTCAATGCAATTGGAGAAAACGTTGTTATTGGCTTAATTTAATCAATACTGTTACCGCTATACGACAACAGGGTGTCTGAATTCCCTTGGTTCTCTGGCATTCTCGAAATTCTCAGCATTCCGGAATAAAGCGATTACTCGAATCATATTTGAAATGCCAGTGCGTTTGCATTCTCTATTAAACAAAGAGGCAAGTAGTTAATATCAAGGTATCCGTTTAGAAATGACATTGGAATGACACTCCTTTTCAAAGACTCTTTCTTAATCAATGGCCAATGTATCCTATGAAGTGACATGCTTTGTACATTCAATCATTATTTAAAAATTTTAACAGCAATATCAGTTTTCATTGTAGAGTGAAAATATTGTGCTATGACATACAGTATTAAAAAAAATTATAAATACAATCAACGGGCGCTGTCCCATATACAGGATTAATCTTGGCCCTATAGCAAATTTCTATTTAGATATTTCTAATAGCTAATTTCTATAGCAATTTCCGTTAGAGATAGGCTTATATTTCCAAACCTAAAAATGTTTTAAATGACGCAAAAAATATATTTTATGTTGTTTGAGTCAATAAATGTATTGCTGAAAACAATACGGTCTAAATCTTTATACACACACACACAGTCCCCCTGTCCTAGTAATCATATATTAGACATATTAGTAAAATATTATTTTAATGCCAACATTTTCAATAAAAAAGTTCCACTCTTCTACGATTAAAACTGACCAAATTAGGAAGTATTAAATAACACTACTTTAGATCATTTCAGTCGCTGCCTCGAGGAAAATTCGTCAATCAACGGACAGCGCTTCCTAGAGGCGGTCGTTGATTGTTAAAATAATTAAATTCAAAGTTTCATAATTCGACCAGTTTTAGTCGTAGAAGGGTTGAACATTTTTGTTTAAAATGTTAGTGTGTCAAAAATATTTATAAAATGTGGGTAATAGGACCGAGAGACTGTATAAAAATTTAGACTTGGTCTTTTTTTCAGAAGTACACTTATTGATTCCAACAACATAAAATAAAATTCTTTGTATCATTTGTAACTGATAATTAAGTTCTGAAAATATTAAAATATTCTCTTGTCTTCGGAAATCCACAACTGTACAAAATTTCAGAGTACTCGTATCAGGAGCTGAGTGAAAAAAGCGATTACAAAATCCCATCTATGCAAATATGAAAGAAAGTAAATAAAAGCGTGTATAAATATGTTTTATATAAAATATAATGTTTAAAATAATAAATACTCCATTTTCACAAAAATTTGTTGTTCAGATTATTGTTAGTGTACATTGAAACGAAATGATTTTTATACTACTCTGGTGTATTTTATTTAATTAAAGGATAATAATGTTATACCGAATCCACATCTATTGTTCAATAGCATTCTAGTTGCTAAATGGAGATACTTCCACAAAAGGATTAAATATCTTTGCAAATTATTAGTCTGAATCTTTTAGCAGCTTCATTGTTCCAACCATCGCAATTGTCAGAAATTCGTTCACAAAAGTCTTAAAACTAGCTAGATTCATTCAAATCAGATACTTTTCTCCAACTTAGCCATTTCAATAACTTCCCATTTCTCTCTTATTACATGCCGATCAAGGATGAAAGGAACATCTCAAATTTTAAATACTAGTTGAATGGTTTCTCCAATATTCTAGTCCATTTTAACATAAAACTTAGAATTGCAAATCTTAGGATTCTAAACTACAAGTGACGACCCGTTCTCAAAATTTCTTTGAATTAACATTCCAATAAACTCAGATAAAGATTTTCCAAATATACTATATAAATGAACTTGCAGCTTTTGATATGGAATTAAAAGTAGTGATCCAATTAATTTAAATATTTAAAAAATTTTGAATCTTCAGTGTCTTAGTTAAAGTTTAATACACATTTTTTCACGTTTGTAAGGTGCAAATAAATTTATAGCTTTTGTTTTTGTGAGAAATAAAAAATGTTTATTTTTCCTTTGTTAACAATGTTATTTAACTTGGATTGTTCCAAGTTTGTCAACAACTAGTATTTTGTTATCAATTTTCACTCATTTTCTGATGTGCTAGAGTTTTGAAATTTTTCGCACTTGTGTGTTCTTGACGACAATACACTATTTAAATACTTTCATAGCTTACTTATCAGTTAATAGATTAATTTTGTTATATTTTGATACCATATGAGTGGTGCCAATTGGTAGTCATTTTTAGGAAAAAAAATTGATTTCAAAATTCCATAATATCAATAACGATGAATTACAAATTAAAGACTAAAAAGGAGAAAATCATTAAAATAAAAATTTCTACGTTTAATAACACTAATAAAAGTGGGTTCTTAAAAACTGCTTTTATTCGTGGTTTGATTTATTTTCATTTATTGAGTCTGCATCTCTGTGCTATATCTATTATTCAACGTGTCTTCATTGAAATTTCATCACGTTTGAACCGATGAATTTTGAATAACTAAGCATTTCCTGGGTTTTTTAATCTACATTATTATAAATTGAAAATAATGTAGGAAGTACTTGTCGAATTGTTTTGTTTAAATGATTTTTTCAGCATTATTTAAGGTTAAACACTAGCTTTCATTAAAAGAATCGACTTGAAAAGGAAAAAAACCTACGTTGTCATTTAATTCCAAAAAATCTATCTAAATACGTTTTTGTCTCGGGGAAAGTGTTTGAAAAATATTTTTCTCAGGAGAAGGAGAATAAAATGACAAGAAATATAAAGAAATTTAATTCAGTTGTTTACGAATTTCCGTTTAATTAAAAAAAGCAGAAAATGCGATCATTCCTCTTGAGAAATTATAAATATTTTATGCAAAAAAGGGACATCTCTTCAGGTACTAAATTTATGTTGTTATAAACAGTTTTGTCAATAAAAATTAATAATTTTTAAATAGAATTATTTGAATATCGACATTAAGTGCAGTCTATGGAAATTAAATTTATGCATAACATAAACAAATGATAAAAATAAATATAAAGAACGAATGAATAACGCGAATAATTAATAAATTTAAATTTGAAGAAATTTAATTTTTTCAGTTGCTTACGATTTTCCGTTTAATTAAAAAAATAGAGAAATTCCATACATTGCTCTTGATAAATTATAAATATTTTAAGCAAAGAAAGGACAGCTGTTTAGTAATTTTGTAAATTTGTGTTGTTATAAGCGGTTTTGTCCAGTGGCGGCTCTTGGGCTCAGAAACGAGGAGGGCTGCAAGATAATATTTATCAAGAGAATACATTTTTAAAAAGCTTACTTCAACTTTCAGTAGGCCAAATTTTTTAATTCCAAAACCCGATATAAAATTTCCTGCTTTTAAAACAAATTAAATAACCAGCGTATATGACATTTATTACTAGTTTTACTAACAGAAAGTTAAGTGAATTTTGATGTGACGATTCAGCTGACGAAAAGAAAAAAAACAGAGCTCCACGTACATGCTTCCCTCCTCGCCCACTTCACTCGATAACACTTTTCCAAAAAATGAATATCTTCTTCAAAAGAAATCTACCTTCTATCAAGAGAAAGCAAATAATCAATCAATCAGATGTGTTTCTGTCGACTCAACACAAATTGAAACCAAAACCCCAATGAGATTGTCAATTTGTGTGGGAATGAGGAAAAAAAGAAAAATAAATTAAAAAGAGCATCTTTTTTTCTCGTTCAGTTGTCTCCGAGCCAGCCAGAGCTGCTCTCCCGGCAGCCCATAGCCCGTCTAAGTTAAAGGAAAAAAGGGTTGCTTTTTCTCTCCGGATTTTCTGCGCAGTGAACGAATTTTTTTTTGGGGGGGGGGCAGTGTAGATTGCAGTTCAGACCTGCTTCTCTCTTACTTCTTGATTCATTTTCTGACTTCTTTTCAATTTTTATTACTTTTTTGCATTTTCGTAAGGCATGGAACTCTGAGAGTGAACCAGCGGGAGTGATATCCCCTAAACTTTCTCGTATATTTCCTCAAAAAGGTACTATTTCCCATCCCCCCGCATGGATAAAAAAAATCGAACCTACTGTAACCCAGAATCCAATGACTATCAGAAGGTTTTTCATTGTAGATTATAGTGATTGTAAAATATTTAGGTAAAGAATCAAATTCAAAGAGATGCGTACCGATTAAAACGCATCTATCACACACTGCTAGGTTCCACTCTTGCCGGCTCAAATACAAAGTGACGTAATCCTTCTGCGTGTACAGATATTGCTACCAGTACACATGCACATGGAGAATCGGATTAGAAAAATTAATTGTGCAATTTTAACGCTTTTTTTAACCGATTGACACAAAAATTGGACACAAATCTACAATTAAGGTAAGAAGGCCACATGCCAAATTTCATTTATCTAAGCAATTTTGTTAAGAAGTTATTGCGATTAAAACTATTTGATTATACAGACCGACAGACAATCAACCCTTCGACGAATTTGGTCCAAAATTTGATACGGACCTACATTCATGATGATAAAACTATGTACCAAATTTTATCCATCTAGATGTTCCAGTTTTTGAGTTATAGTGTTCACATGACTTCGGACATACAGACAGAAGGAGACTTCCCGCCGACGGATTTTGTCCAAAATTTGATAGAAACCTAAAAATTACGTGTAAAGATCACATACCAAATTTCGTCCCTGTATCTCTAATAGTTTTCGAGTTATCGTGTTCACAGACACACAGACAGACATAATTCCAAAATTGCGTTTTTCGGACTCAGGGAGGTCTAAAACGTGGAGATTCGTCAAAATCTGGAGTTCGAATTTTTTGACGATTACAATACTTTCTCTTTGTATTATACGAGAAAGTAAAAAGTAAGCGAATAAGATTAGAAACGAAAATACAAGTTTAAAAAAATTTCAGGGAGTGCTGTAGCTCTGCAGTCCCAATGGACGAGCTGCCACTGTTTTTTTCAATAATAATTAATAATTTTCAATTCGAATTATTTGAGTATCGGCATTTGGTACAGTTTGTGGAAATCCAGTTTTCGCATTATACGAAAAATTAAAACGCTTACAATTTTACAACTTTTGCAAAACAAATAGAGAATTCGGTTAATATTGCTTTAGTTTTCTCAATTCCGATGAAAATTAGAAATTCTAATATGAAGCATCGCTATTTTTTAATTAGCGGAAAAACTTGAAATTCCAATACAAAGCAACACAAGAATTTCAGTATATATTCTGGAAATATTTAAGTGATGATTCTTTTAAATTTCTTAATTCATTCTTGTTACAGACTGGAAATTTCCTTCATGTTTTAATTCTATTTTTCATTAGATTAATGGCAATAAAGGGGGGAAGGTGAGGAGGTATATTAGTTTAGGTCAAAACACATTTAATGGCAACTATGATAACAGGATTTACTTCTTATTGAATTTTTTTTTTGATAAAAGCAAAAGATATGTAGGATAATATGTGCTTGAGTGAGACAGTTCTTAACAACGCGAACTATGTATTTTAAATCGTGACAAAACAACGGGAAGTGAAGAGGCAATGTTTTCATTTCACCTACATAAATATAGCTTATAGTTTATTGAAGTTTGGTTAAATTATGAAAAGATTTCTTTACCAGCATGCTTTCTGGTATTCCCCGTCTTTCCGGAAAAAAGGTGCAGACCTACTACCTCAGACACAAGAGCGCGGTTACTTGGAGTTTGTGGGTGAAACAGATAAAATGTCACGTAGAAATAATAGGGTTGTAATAGTCTCCTAACTTATCAAAAGAGAATCATCTGATATCCCATGATACTTACACTGTAAAAAATATCCGTTTTTTTCCCGGACTTTTTCCGTATATTTGACGGTTTAAAGCTGTTTTGTTGACAAAACGGTTTTTCCCCGTTTTCCGCTCCAGCCATAAACGGTTTAAAACCGTCAGTTCAAATTCTATTTTTCGTCATATGGTATTGCTTTCCGTATGATAACTTTCCCTTTTCTTAAATGTAATTTTATTGCATTCATTTCATGTTTTTAATAGGGTTCCATCTCCGCTATTGTTTACACATGTTTCAGTAACCTGTTGTCACTCATGAAAGCTAACCTTAAAATACGTATTCTGGCAATAGTTGATTTTTACGCCACTAGGTGGCGCCACTAGAGCCATAGTGACTTTAAAACTCAAATAGATTATTTTTACTTCACTTTTTGAAGTATCCGGTGGTCTAATGGTTAGAGCGACTGCCTTTTGTTTCTATGAACGCGGTTTCGATCCCCGGCTCGGAGGAGTTCGAAGTTTTGTCACCATCTTGCATCGAAATCGTTCAAGTAAGTTCAATTAAAAATTAGATTAATTGAAATTAATAATAAAGCCTTGATTAATTAATATTCCTAATCGATAATACACATCAGCACGTTTCAACTGAACTCGAACAGAAGGAGAAAACAACTCAACTCAGTCGATGACGTCACTTACTTCGATGATTTAATTTTTAACGAGAAAACTTGATCTCATACGGTAAAAAACCGTTGTGACTACGGATTTACTTCGTAACTTTTACGGAAAAAAGCTGTCCCTGTACGGTAAAAAACCGTTGTGCCTACGGATTTACTTCGTAACTTTTACGGTTTTGCACAACCAACCCAGCTGCCGGTTTAAAACCGTAAATTTTACGGGATTTTTTTTACAGTGTACTTCTCAGCTCATCATGAAAAGAGAATATGCGTGTTTGCAGTGATTCATTATCTTCTGTTTTATAGGTGTGAGAAATTTTCAAAGCTTATGCTGTCATTGTAACGCGAGAAATAAATTTGTGTGTCAATAATTAATTATTCCATTATAGTTCTCCACTTTTTTATACCTTTGATGAAAATTTGCTATAAATGAATTCTTATACATTTACACGATAATTTAACGATTAGAAATAGGATAGGGAAAGATCTCGAAAGGATAATTAATTTCTGACAAAACTAATTTGTTGTGTACATGCTATAATTAGCATTTTTTCCTTTTAACGAGCATTTCAAGTAAATAAATAATTATCCTTTCACGCTGTAATTTGACCATTCACGATAAGATGAGTATCATCTCTAAAAGATTGTCGAAATCTGACTAAACTAAAAATAACAGATAAAAATCAAAAGAAAGAGGCAATGTTTTTGTATTTTGTGAACAATTTACAAAGCTCTCAAGTGAACACAGTGTTGTCACCCAACCTTCCTAAGCCAAAAAGAAATTTAAAACATGTTGAGTTGGTAATGAATACTTTTTATTCCATAATAGATATCTGCTTGAAAACTTTATTCTTCAGTTTTATCATTTTTGGTTCAATTTCTCATTAAGTCATTAGAATTAAGTTCCTTTAATGAGAAATATTTTTTCTCTGAACTCTGGTGAAATTCTTTTTATTCGTTTTGAGAAAGAATAACCTGAAAAGGACAAAAGTTTTTCGTAGTCCAAAAGTTCCAGAAAAATAATAAGTGGATTTTCTTTCGCTTCTCTTTTCTTTACAACAAATGAAAATTCTTTTGATCGCACTTAAATTCCTTTCTTTCTTATTTATTTAATTTTCCAGTCTTTTTCAAAAGAGCATCCTTTATTTTTCAATATAATCAAAAATGAATTTTCTTTTTTAAATCTAGCTATGTCAAGCTACTTTATTACTCTGACATATCAAGACACTTGAATCGTTTCCGCATACTGAATCTTCAGAAACGTCTTAAGTGTTCTTGGCTCTCCTTAAATTGGAAAACAACGCATTGTTAAAAATAGTTTCCATTACTTTGAAAGGAATCTGGGTATAAACAAAAACTGTTAAGACTTTTAGCTGCATCGCTTGAATAATTCGTTAAAATTACTCTAAAACAAAGATTATGTATATCTTATTTTCCATTATAAAATAACGGATATTATTAAGTATTCTGAAATTCACTATCTAATAAATATAGGAAAAGCTGTTATACCTTGGATTACTTTTTAGGTTATACGGCTAGCCAGCCGGAGTGGTCTTCCCAAAACTTTCTCGTATCCGCCCTAACGTGGGTGGGGAAAAATACACTGAGCGGCAGTAACATGGACGATCCCCTACACAGAAGGGGAAAAACGCGCGCGACGTACAATGGCGAAGAAACCGAATATGCAATTTGAACGCCTTTTTTTCAAACAATTGAAACGAAAGTTGGGCACAGATCTACAATTAATGTTAGCAGACCTCATATAATTTTTTTATTTATCTAAGTGATAGGGTTTGGAAGTTACCATGCTAACAAGTATGCGATTATACAGACCAAAAGACAGTCAACCCTTGGACGGATTTGGTCCAAAATTTGATACGGACCAACATTCTTGATGATAAAACTGTGTACCAAATTTTATCTATCTGGCTACGAGGATGGATCCAAAAAATGTTGATAAGGATGATAAAAAAATTATTTATTAACATTAGACAGAAATTACAAAAGGCAATTAAAAGGTATACTTGCCGATCACTTCTCCACATAATCATCAAATCTATTTAGACATTTATCTGAACGCAGGACCAACTTGTTTAACCCGGCTTGGCAGAAATCACGTCCTGTCCATTGAGACAGTTCTCGACAACTGTTCCGAGGTTCTTAAAGAAAATTTCAACATGGTGGAATTGAAAGCTGTTGCCCTCGACAAACTTGTCTTTTCTGGTATTCTAATGGATAATTTTACAGAGGGTCTTGTCATAAATGGTTTCAATCATTCGTCCCAAGCTGTTTTTCCTTCGTTCCATTTGACAGGTCAATTTTTATTATTAGCCAATGCAAACGTTTAAACCAGACTCCGAACGTCTTTCTTCGTCAATACATGGCTCCTCTTTGCCACTTTACTTATATACTCTTCTAAACAGAGCTCTTCTTTTTCAATTCCTACTACTAGTTCACACTCTCCCTATATTTATATATCTTGTTCAAATTTTGCAATCGATTTTAAACTAACTTCCCTATGAGCTGGAGACTTGAAACTTTAAATATAGCTCAGAACTAGATGCCAATGCAATATTAAGTCGTTTCCTGTGTGTCTGTCTGTCTGTTTGTCTGTCATTTCATATTTTACATGACGCATGCGCAGTACGTTTTTCATTGTATCTCGAAAACTATTAACATTACAGACTTGGTTCTTGGGTATATGGATGGCCCATGGGATCATCGAAGCACCCCCATGTTTTAGCCATATCTTTGCGCAGTACGTTTTTCATTATATCTCAAAAACTATTAAACTATTAATTATTAAAGTAGGAATTAAGTTTACATTTTTTTATATTACTTGTTTAGAAAATACTTTTCCAGAGTTGTACCACCGAACATCATATTTGAATTTCTCATTTCCCAGACTTCTTAAAATCCGACAAATGCCGAACTAATGTTGTGAATGAACACAATCCGTTGGAATGCCTCCTCGGAATCACTGCATCAATTGGCTGAATCAGCGCAATTTGTGATATGGATTCACGAAATGAGTTCACACGCGTACTCAGTATATCAAAACAAAGTACAAAAAATTTAAATATAATCGGATCCAATACAAATACTGAACAGCAAAATCGCCTATACATATATAAAGGGCTGGAGTTTCTTTTGAAGCTGAGATGAGTAATAAAGATAATGCTCATTTTAAATTCAAATTTTATTATCTTCAAATCAAATATGTGTGTCCATGCATACGAAATTGCATTTTGTTGTTATAGAGATCCGCCACAAATAAAGTTTTGAAGCATAAACTTTTTATGAAACGAAATGCCAAATTTGCGAATAATATAACCATGTTTTCCTAACCTTTCTTGCGGACACTTTAATAACTAGTATTTTAAATTGCAGGTCAGGGCCCAAGAACCGCATTAAAATCACAAAAATTTTCTCAGTAATTTTTTTAGATTCATCAAAATTCGTAAGCGAAAATATTTTTAAAATTATCATTTTGTATTAAAACATATCATCAAAATTTGTTGAGCAACTATTTTAATCAAGGATTAATTCTCCTATTTCTTACTTATTCGATATCTATACTTTACTTTTTCAGAGGAAAAATGGAGTCTGAATATTTTTTTTTCTGTCTGAAAGGTCACAAGCAAAAAACACTGCTCTAAATCATGTACTCTATTAGAAAGGTTCTTGAGTCTCCTTTCACAAATAGAACTAATAGAGTTACAATTAGCATATCTTCAGGGACTGAAACAAAAACTACAAAAAAAATCTCTTTTTTCAAGAGTTGGTGATTAGTTATCACCTCAAGAAGCTACTCGAGCAATTCTCTAAGGATTAATTTCTAGAGAAATATGTTCTCAACCCGTGGATCCTATATTCCATGGAGATATTTCTCGGTTGCTTTTTAGAGACACGAGAAAAAAACATTAATGGCAGAAAAGCGAGCAAAATGTAGGGAAAAAAGGCAAAAGTATTCGCTTTTGGAGCAATAAATCTTGACTTTATTCACATCGTTGAAATAATTAAAATTGATTTTAGAGCATATTTTGTATTATCTAATTACTATACTAACGATATTCTACAAAACGCATGAAAGTGACCTCAATATTCTCCATAAGAACTCAGTGAACTAGTGATCCCAACAATAATTATATTAAAATAAGAGCAACAAATTTAGAAAATAAAAATACAATATATTAACGCTCGCTTTTGGAGCAATAAAGCCTGACTATATTCACATACACTGTAAAAAAAATCCCGTAAAATTTACGGTTTTAAACTGGCAGCTGGGTTGGTTGTGCAAAACCGTAAAAGTTACGAAGTAAATCCGTAGGCACAACGGTTTTTTACCGTATGAAATCAAGTTTTCTCCGTAAAAATTAAGTCATCGAAGTAAGTGACGTCATCGACTGAGTTGAGTTGTTTTTCTCCTTCTGTTCGAGTTGAGTTGAAATGTGCTGATGTGTATTATCAATTAGCAATATTAATTAATCAAGGCTTAATTTTTAATTGAACTTACTTGGACGATTTCGATGCAAGATGGTGACAAAACTTCTAACTTCTCCGAGCCGGGAATCGAAACCGCGTTCATAGAAATAAAAGGCAGTCGCTCTAACCACTAGACCACCGGAGACTCCATAAAACGAAGTAAAAATAATCTATTTGAGTTTGAAAGTCACTATAGCTCTAAAGGCGCCACCTAGTGGTGTAAAAATCAACTATTGCCAGAACACGTGTTTTAAGGTTAGCTTTCATGAGTGACAACAGGTTACTGCAACATGTGTAAACAATAGCGGAGATGGAACCCTATTAAAAACATGAAATGAATGCAAAAAAATTACATTTAAGAAAAGGGAAAGTTATCGTACGGAAAGCAATACCGTATGACGAAAAATAGAATTTGAACTGACGGTTTTAAACCGATTATGGCTGGAGCGGAAAACGGTGAAAAACCGTTTTGTCAACAAAACAGCTTTAAACCGTCAAATATACGGAAAAAGTCCGGGAAAAAAACGGATATTTTTTACAGTGTAGTAGGAGTAACAAAAATTGGTTTTGGACCATATTTTGTATCTCCTAACAACTACACTATCGCGTACTAAACGCATCGAAGTGAGCCGAGCAATCTCCCTAAGAATTCAGCGGACTCTTAATCTTTATAATAATTACATTAAATAAAAGAGAGCAAGTTTAGAATTCACAAATAAACTAAAAGAATGGATCAGAAATTCGTTAAATACACGCATTATTATTATTTTATTTGAAGATTCATTTATTTCTTGTTGCGAAAACTAAAGTTGAATTATAATTTATATTTTTAGAAAACCATTTTCCTTTCCCTACTGAATATCTACTTCTCGCTAATTTACATTAAGGTAAATTCAAAAAGGAAGATAATCAACCGTTTGAAAAAAAACTGAACACAATTTATAGAATTGAGTTTCAACGAGACATAGAAATGGGGAAAAGTATTGAACTGCTGATGCTGTGGAATGCAAAGTAATTTGAAAGTTGAAAGATTTCTCGTGTTGTTTTGATAACTCAGCTCTATGTTGTCAGGCCAAATTTTTAACGTTCGGAGGTAAATGCTTCTTAGCTAAAGATTTTAAATAAAATAAGGAGTAATAGGGGAATTCATAAATCGAAAATATTTAGATGAAGATTAACAATTTTTTAAGCTAATAACGTTTCAAACACGAATAATGAATAACATTAGCGAAAATACCGAGAGAAATATAGCTGAAGAATTACAGATCAGAATGCATACCAGAAGGTTTTCTCCATCTGCCCGAAAGAGTGAAATATCAAAAGGTTGATAAAGCATGCTGTTTTCGCATTCAGTTAGAGAATGTGAAATTCATTCAAATCAGTATTGGAGATTTCGGACAGAATATAATTGTCCGTTTCCCTTTTTGAAATATGCTTAAACATTTGAAATGATTTCACAGTTTGAATCGAGAATTTTACATACAACCAATTATACATTGAACCTTTATTTCAAGAAAAATTCATTAAAATTAATAGATCTTATGATTCCATAAGTGCTTGGAATACAAACAACATAAAAAATTACTTTTCCATGATGTATCTGTAAAAGCATAATCGTTATATATTCCTCATTTAAAAATAAGAAATATTTATTTAACAAAAGATTTTTTTAAACAAAGCTTCAGTAATAAGAAATGTGCTGCAAACTTTTAATTTCTTTCTCAAAAGAAAAGGAAATTTATCACCTCACATTTATTACTTCTTGGCAGTTTAAAAGAATAATTGCTTCCATGCACTCATAAAAATAAAATAAAATTCTTTTTCTAATTTTATAGACACAAAAATAAACTTACGCAATGATATCAGGTTTCATAAAAAAAAAGTTGCCACAAGGGCATTGCTTAGGGATTTTTTTTCTAAAATTCCACGATTTGCACCAGTATCGACACCTTATGAAATCACCTCCAGACCAGGGCTACTTAAGGTATCCGACCGTGTTCGGAGACATTTTTTTGAAAAATAACTTATATATATTTTTAATGTTATTTTTCAACTGCATATGTTTTAAAACTATGAAAATATTGTAAAATTAGGCTTTCAAAATAATATTTTTTAAAAAAACTGAGAAATTTGAAGAAAAATGACTAAAATATTTGCCTTACGCTAACAGCCATAAACAGAATCATATTCTAAATATACATAAATCCTTGTAGGAGTACATTTTTATGACAGTTATCTGTGTTATGCTCTAAAATCTTTCTTGTACTTCAAAATAGTTTTGAGATATAGCCGAACATAGTTACTAAACTGGTAATTTTTCATAAAAAAATGCTTTTCGTTTATATTTAAGCACTTAAAAATTACTTGATTTTAAAATTGACCTTAGTTTGTAGAGGAAAACATCAAGCATATTACAGAAAACAACCTCAGAAAATTTCATATCAATACTTGAAAAACGTTTTGAGAAATCATTGTTACGGTCGACAGTTTTCCTCAAAAATATCATTTCTCAGAAAACGCATTTAAAGTTTTCATGCAACATAAAATAATGCTTACAGTTCGGTAATAAAACAGCTGTAACTCCATTTGTAATTCACGTAGAGTAAAAAGTGAGACAGTTTTAGAAAGTTGGTTCAAACAGGCTACTAAATTAAGTCATAAAAATTTTTTTGATAATTTCATCGAAAACGACGATTTTAAACCAGTCGGATACCTTAAACTCTTTCCATTTGTGACCTCCAAAATTCCAATTTATGGGGATAAATTGAAACCGAACCATTAATTAATGACAATTAAAGAGAAACTAAATTAAAAATGAGTACTTATAAAATTTCAATGAACTCTTTTAAGTAAATGTCATTTCTTAACTATTTTTGTTTACGAATCTCGAAGAATCTAAGAGTAAAAGGCCTTGTCAGAATTTTCGCGACCCCACTTGGGGTTTCGACCAATTGTTTGAAACAGCTTTGCTTCAGAGTGTCATTCATTGCTTGCACAACTAACTTTTGGGTTAGTTCAGAGATTTTTAAATTAAGGATCACATTAAGTTAGATGAATTGTTTAATTTAAAATTAATTAAACATTCCTTTATCATTTTCTTTTTTCTACATACACGCGTAATCGCAATGCAGGTTTTTTTTTTGTCTGAAATTGTTTTCAGGTTAGAAGTGATGTCGAGGCAAAAGTGTTTAAGAATTCCCGTGCTAGATCGTTGTTATACCAACAAGAGGAAATGACATTTTTTAATACTTTACTAATACACTTTACACAATACATCCGATGTAATGATTTTAACCAGTTCATCGTACTTTGCGGAAACGCAGTTTCTCATTCTTACCAACAAAACAAACCTCAATGTATTTCCGTAACACTTTTACGATTAAAAATAGTTTAAAACCTTCATGCCGGTAATCTAGGTCGTTATTCTAAGAAAAATTGGCCTGAAATCATAAAAAATGGATTTTAGCCTTAAGGCCATTCTGCAGAATTCTATAAAATTACTACGATAAATCATAGAAGTGTAGAAGAGGTGCCTAGATGAAGAAAGGTGAATGGAAAAGTTCGGGAAGTAATTCTATACAACTCCAATAAATTGCAGCTGCGGATTGTGGTTACATCGATAGAGAGGACCAGTCTTGAAAAGTCAACGTGGCATTGCTTTGTTTTTTTCAATTCCCCATCAGGACCATCAAGAAAGTTTGATTTATGAAATCTCAAAATACCAGACACATGCGATCACAAAAATAACATAATAACAACTCCCGATATTAACACAGAAATTTTGCTTGGTGCAATACTTTACCTAGATTGCAGGTCACTATCGCTGCAAAAATAACTATTTGCTGAGATTTTTTGTAATTTACACAGATAGTCTCTAGTTCCTTATGAAACGGATAAAGTCTGGTTCATCAGAAAAGTACAATTTATATAACTGCAGAATACCACACATATGTAATCCCAAAAACCACACTATAACAATTCCCGATATTAGCACAAGTTTGTTTGGCACACTATCTTATCAAGATTGCAAGCCACTATCGTTAAAAAACAACTCTATACTGCTATTTGTTGACGCTCTCGAGAACTTCTGTAATTCCTGATGAACCTGATGAAATTATTTCTTCTTCTTCAGGTTTATCAGGAAAGTACGATTTATGTAATCGTAGACTAGCAAACATGCGATCACAAAAACCGCACTGTAACAACGTTCCGATGTTAACACAGAAAATTCACTTAGCGCACTACTTTCAAGATTTGCATATATCGCTGCAGGTACAATTCCTGTGCCAAGATTTGTTGGCACTTTACAGAGTTATTCGGGGGCGTTTTCGATACACCTGCACATGTAGAACATCGAAATGCAATTGTTTCCAGGAAAGAAACACACCGTTAACGTGCGAAGTGACAGCCAGTCTCTTCCGGGTGACAGATACACAAATGCTTAAATTTACATAAAATGGAGTTCATAAATGTTTTGCGAAATTTCTCAGCAAACTGTATTTTCCAGATTAGTCTTAAAATACTTCAGTTAACAAAATTTTATTGCCAGATTATCTTTAAGATCAAAAGAATGTAGTGCTTAATATTTACATTAAATACATCACACTGCACTCAGTTTTTTTTTATTTAAGAGAGGGCCTAGATGAGTTGATGACAGAGTTTCGGTCTCGGGAGTGGAAGGTAGCGGGTTCGAAACCTGATTCCAACCAAGATCGACCCTGTTGTAACGTCACGGCCGATGGCCGCGGTTTGATGGCTGAGCAAATTCGAGGCGTTTTCAGACAAGGAGTAGTCTTTCCGAATTTATTTACAGCTAACTTATATACATACATTTGTAATAGACATTTTCTAGGTTAGAATGTCTATGTACAAAAAATCAATAAAAATGACCTCGAAGGGAGGAACTGTAACTCTTGGTCGAGTAGTTAAATAATTTCGCGAACCAACCTGCACTGCGCTGGAAAAATGAAATAAGTCCCGGAGTTCTATGTAAACTCCTACGAGATGAGCCCGAGGACCGGGTCTATCCGTAAATATCAGAACTCGCAATCCCTGATGGGAGCACTGCCGAGTCTCGATTCGAAGCCAAACTTGACGCTCACCAGCGTAGGTGAAGTCCAACTCTCAACTCCTTCCGACAAACGAAATCCGACCGTTTATGTACTGATCCGGGTCTCCTCATTAGCCAGGTGGCATTCCTTTCTACCACCTGCAAAAGGTTCCGCATTTATGTCTCCCTCGTTAGCACTTTTCCTACAAAGGTAAATGTTATCCATCGTCCATCGAATCCACGCTTCGTTACTTTGAATTGACCAGCTCCCTTCATGTAGGCGACATTGTCAATCAAAGCTTTTTAAGGACCCTGTGGTCTTGTCTGGTCTCCAGCAATTATCGTCGCGTCTGCGGACGCTTTTGGCGCCTCTGTCCCGCTAAGCTTTGTTAGAACACACCTGCACAGAGAAGCATTGTCATTCCTCAGATGGCCGACACTAGTCGAAGAATGTTGTGTTATATTTCACCTGCAACCCTAAATCATCGTTTCGTTACAGCTCTCCTAAATCCTAGTTGTTATTTGACCACTTTGTTACACTGTAGGCGCGCCTGGAGTAGCCAAGCCTTGAGCAGGTTACTGAGCCCAAACGCTCTCCAAATGGTGTGGTGTGCATGTTTGGAGAGGGCATGCAGGCTCATGTGTCATTCCATCCAACCACGGTTCAAAATTAAGAAGTTTGACACAAGGTAACCCTCGTGTTGCTTCAAAACGAGAAATAAATATAATTAAACTAAACCACACTGAACTCGGTTTCCTGTGGTAAAAACGATTTTTAATTTAATGATGCATATTTACTTTGAACGATATTTTCTAGTTATCAAAAGAAATAACTTTCCATCTAAAAACTTAAGTTTTTTGGCTAGAATCTGTTGGTTCAGAGTTTTTCAGAAGATTCTTCTTTCAGGACCAAATTTTCTACTTTCATTTATAATTATATCGAGAGAAAAAAACTATCCATTAAAGATAAAATCGCTCAAAAATAATAAAGCCAGCAGGAAACAACAGTCCATAACAAAAAAAAAATATCTGTTCTCTTTTCTTGAATTTTTTCCCTTGAATACAAGTGATTTATTTTTCAACTTTGAATCGACTGCCGTGAAATATGGAAATATTTTTATAAGTGAAATATTGTTATATCAAAATATAGTTACCAGACAGCGCCTTTTCAGACATTTCTATACGTTAATTAAAATAATAATGATTTCTTGCTGAATATTTTAGTAATTGACTGATTTCTACTAATAAAATGGTTACGATGAATATTATATCTGCTAAAGCTCGATTTCTTCTTTTTTGCAATGCCGAAAATAACTTTATGAAAGTAATGTTATAAGTGAATTCAAGTCAAAGGTTACCATTGAAAATTTTAGTATTTCGATTTTTCGAACAAATATCAATGTTTTTATCATCGTTTCAAATTCAGACAAATGAACATAGTGCCCATGCCGAGACCAGGGAATATTTCAAACATCTTTTAAAACTGAATTCAAAGCTATAACTTTCTGAAGAACGTATCTTGTTTTAATCGGTTTCTTATTTGTTTTCACACTACTATTAATAAATGTTTACTTATTAATTGTGGCATTAAATGCTAAGGAAAAGATATTATACCTTACGTTCATTGCATGTTCAAAATTTGATGAAGGTTTGACTCTAAAATACTTCAGTATCTTATGTCTTAATATCATATTCTAAGGCCAAATTCGTGGAATGGAATTCATGCAAATGTTTGAATAAAAGAAAATTTGTTGGAAGTCCATTGTCCAAATTTGTTGGAAGCCAGGAACTTTTCCATTTGAAGCAAAACGATAATGAAGTCAAGTCATTCATCACTGTCACATTACAAATATAACTGCGCATCTCATATAACTACGCGTTGTCTTACGTTTTACTATGACATCGTGTCCTCTTTCTTCCTGAAACAACAGATTCGAAAATTATTGTACGGCATTTGACGTCTGTGACATAACGATGAATCGACTCCATTGGGCTATGTTAGTTAGGACATAAAGGAAAGTTCCTTGAAACAATATTTAAAGAAATTTATAAATTTTCTGATTTGAAAATGGATTATTCGTCATCCGAATTTGATGCCATCATGTATAAAGAGATTTCTATTGGATTTCAAAGTTTAAAGACTTTTTCAGAGGGAGTATATTTTTATCGGTTTTTATTTTATTACAATTACAAAATTTACTTCTCAAAACATAAAAAAAGTTAAGGTTGTGCAACAAAATTAAAAACGACTCTTCTGAAAATGAGGAAGGTCATTCTTTGACACTAAATTATTTTAATCACTGCAAGTTATTAAAGTTATTACATGCTTCGACACAGAATGAAGTATGACATAAAAAAGTGACAGTGAACAGATTTTTTTTTCTATGCAAAAATGGCTGAAACCTGAATGGATAATCAGATCAAAGAATTTGTTAAAAATTTTACTCTCTAACTTCTTTCAGGTTGTTATTTTTAATGATAACAAGAATGGAACTAATAGACACTCAATGCAAATGAAAAATAGCAGTTCAAGTAAAAGCAATGATATTTATACCGTTTCCTCAACATCTCATAAAATAAAAGTTTGTGATGATCTCATAAATAACGAAAGACTCGATAATGTTCATTAAAATGTTTCAGAAATCTTTAAAAAGCATAATTTATTACACAGAATAAAAAAAACAAATTATTTCGTTATATATACTCAAATAATTGTTACACAGCCTCTGGTGATACCAGCAACGTCATGTTACAATGGAATCATACTTTCAAGCTACTGACTTAAAAATCAAAAGATTAATTATGAATTATTTGATATATTTGTTAATAAAGAGTGTATTGTCTTCTACAGATCTTCTTTTTCATTGCTGATGGAAACCAAAAAGAAATGTTTCGAAGAATTTAAATAATTTAATGCAACGTATTTTCTTTCGGAATCGGAGAAGATGTCATATTTTGATGAAAATTACCATCAGCAAATCTTTGTATTGATAAAAACTGTGTTCCAAAAAGTTATAACACAGCTGTAATGCTGGAATAATGTAATAACGTAAGTATCTATTTATAAGATTATAATATGTTGTGTAGAGTGCAGTATCATGAGCAAAATATTACTTTGATTAGTACCATTCAAATCCGATAGGTGAAGCGACATATAGGATGATTCTAAAAGTTTAACAGTTCAATATTCGTGATAAAACGAAAAGAATTCAGTATGAGTATTCAAACTTTAAATTATTTGTTTCTGAAGCTTTACATTTTTACGGAAACCCGCAGATACAAGCCATGATTCATCAGCAACCCATAGATGTTCTAAGATTTGTTTACGGAGCTTTTCATTTGTATAGAAATCGTGATGTTCTATGATACATTTGCAAGTTTCCGCATATTTAGATCTATCTTTACCTAACGGACAATCTGGTTAAACCATTGACTGTCTCGGTCTTACTACTGCCTAATTCGACGACTTGATAAATTAGTTGTATCGATTCAACTAGTAGTCTATATAACAAATGAGATGCTTATAGATTCCATTTATTTTTGTACCGAATTATAACGCCTAAGAATGACTTATTTTAGTTTTTCATTTCGATGGCGGTGACGCTTAGGCAAATCAGTAAAATAATTCAAATGCACTATTAATAGTTTTAGTCTTCTATTTGACTTCCATCAAATCGACAGAAAAGGTTGAAAAAAATCTTGCCCATCGTGCACTCCAGGAATTCTGAAAACGAGTATAAAATTTTATAGATTTGGTAATAACAATGTATCATGAAGACTGGGTAATCCAACGGGATCTTATTTTTAAAGTTTGCTTATCCATTAGAATAGATCGTTTATTTTATAAAAAAAATGTGAGTTGCTTTTCTTATTTAAAATGTTTTCTTTTAGTACCGTTAATCTAGGATTAGGCTTCTTAGGCTCTAAATCGTGATCGGAAAACGGGACCATAAAAACTCAGACAGTCCCTCGAGAACTTCGAAAAAAGTTTTTTTCTACCTTTTAATGCTCAAATGAAATACACACAAATATAAATAAGTATTTTCCAGAAATCCAGCTAATAGAAATAAGCCAAATTTAATAAATTTGTTTGATTTATCTTTAATCACCGCTTTTTTCGGCCATTTTATTTCTCTCTGAATGTATGCATGTCTGCATGAAGTCGAGGAAAAATTTCTTTGACGATACTGTTTTCTGCGGTAAAGAGATTTTGAATAGAAAAAGGTTCAGAAACTCAGTGATCAAAAAGAAGGCATTTAAAAGAGATCTTCTTTTAATTAGAAAAAATATGGAAATATTCGCTGCATATTTTCAAAGTTGACTTGGAAACCTTGGAGAGTGTGATTTATGTCCATAAGCTTAGTTACCTCAAGGAAAATAAATCGCACCGCAAACCTGGCAGAGAACTTTTTTATTTGTTCAGCATCATGATTGATGATATGATGCCAAACATTGTTGCCCCTAACAATTCTACCTTTATTATGAAACTCTTCCGCTTCAAGGATAGTCTTAATAGCTTTCATATTAGTTAAACTAATTTTTATGAAGTTTTAATTACTAATCAATAGTAGCATCTTCCTTCAAAATACTAATTTTTAATACTGCAAATCTTTAAAGCACTTAGATATTTTCTTTTTAACGGTATAATACATAAAAGATAAATGGTTTCAAGAAAAGTTATAAATTTCGTTATCGTCTTTTATTTCAATCTTTTATTAATTTTAGTTTTCCTTTGTTAGGACTAACAATATGAAGAAGATATCTCAATATTTGTCCGTTGCAGGTTCTTTAAATGCTAATCATTACACATTCAAGCTGGTTTTGAGAAAGGTACCAAACACATACTCATAAATCAATGTCTGAATAATTACCATTTTAAATTTCAAAAAGTGTTTTATATATGCATGAATACTATTATCATAAAGGTGTAATCACTCTTTTCGAATATAACTAATTTTTCTCGTATTTTGCCATCGAAGTCTAACAATAATCGGGTAACAATTTAGAATGCATTTACATGTCTAGCCTGTTTCTGTCAAAATTTGTTCTGATGATTTAGCACTTTTAAACGTATTTTTAGCATATTTTTGTATTAACAACACCATCGATACTTCTCAAATTGCACCTATCTACTCTACTCTACTCCACGATCGCAACGACACTGGATGATTTAGCGATCATTTCTTATACTAATTAAATTTAATTTCCACATTTTGTGAAATTTGGTGACTCCTATATACTTACAGGAAGCCTTCCTACTTCCTTAGCAAAATATAGAAAATATTTACAATATTTTCTCGATAATATTGAATACTCAGGATATTACACATCATCATAATAATATTGTGGAATATCATGTGCTATTTGGGCAGGATGAGAAATCAGCCCTCAGTTTCACGAGATTTATATCCAACTTTGTTCGCTTTACGAATTCATTGAGAAAAATAACGCAAGATTTGTCGTGAGCAGTATTAACAAAATTGATTCAGAAACAGGTTGTTAAGAAATGCAAAACGTGGGTTTCCAAGTTTTCTCGAAGGATAATTTGACTTACAGGATGTCCGAAGACACTGACTAATGTCTTTCTGTATAGTGCTGCTGGATCTGGTCGAAATAAAACTTTCAATAAAATTTCAAGGAAAGCTTCTGAATGAAATTCTCCATTCTCAAAAATTACCAGCGAGTCTGTTTTCCCTTTAACTTACTCGTATACTAACACAATGCGACGCGCTTTGAATTTAGTTTCGTAATAAAGTGAAGAGAATCGAACATAGGCCACATACCAACTTTCATATATCTCGCTTGTTGCGTTTCTGATCTGCAATGTTCACATACGTACAAACAGACACACAGACAGTCTATCTTTGACAGATTTGGTCCAAACTTTTATGCATATCTACAATTTGGTGTAAAGATAAAATGCTAAAATTCATCTCTCTAGCTTGTTGCAGTTTTGAGTTATTTTATTCCATTGCACACGAATAGACAAGCCGATAGACAGTCAACCCGTTAACTTGTTTAGTCAAAGATTTGATACATCTTTATAATTCTGGTGATAATACCATATGCCAGATTTTTGAGCAACTGCATTCAAAGGCACACGGATGGACAGACAGAGAGACTTCCCATTCACATGACAGAAGTCTACAATTTTGGTGTCAAAACCGCGTACCAAGTTTCATCCCCCCAGCTTGTTGCATCTTTGAGTTCTCGTTCCCATATTCAGACAGAAAATCATAAATCCAAATATAGTTTCCTGCCTTGATTTAGGGAGGCTAAACCGTGGATATTCGAGAAAACCTGGATGCCGAATTTTTTGAAGATTAGGAAACTTTATTTTCTTTTATAAGAAAGCCCAAAGCTGGGGGAAAAGGACGGTTTCCGGAAAAATCAACATCCACAAAAGGCAGCACCACCTCTGCGCTTGGCGAATATTTACTGTGCGATACGTTGCAGGGCTATAAAACTCTCCTCAAAATGCCATCAGGGACGTGCAGTGTGAGTAACTAGGCTGGGTGCGCAGTCAGTAGTAAAAAGCCAAGATAGATCCGTAGGAAGATGTAGGCTTTGAGATATAGCGCTAGACTGCACTCAGCAGAAAATTCTAGAACTGGATTGGAAAATCTTGTCGTCTAGTTCACGCTATTTATTGATGTCACTTTCTGATGGCATTTATTTAGATCAATTCAGCATTTTTGATTCGAAATTGTTTTTTGATAAATTTAATAAAAACATTTTTTTAAAAAAAATACCCTTTTATTGGTGTATTAAGAAGTAGAAATTTATATTTTAATTATTTTATACTTTTAATTCTTCATTCTATAACTCATTATTACAAATATTATTAAATCTTGAAATCAATTATTTCTCAAATCCACTGCCAGATGGAGCCAATAGTATGGAATCAAAATTTATATTAATGGATTAAATGATAATTAAGTTCTGAAAGCATTTAAATAGTGTTTTGTCACCGAGAACTCTAACACATCAGGATTGAGCGAAAAATCGATTACAGTTTATTAACTTTGTTTTGAAAATTACGAGTGGTTATCGAAAGCGATGGTAATTTTAGAAGGATTCTTTTTTTAATTATTAATTAAACCTTAAAGATAATATATAGAAATAGCGTGATAAGGGAGACCTCTGTACCTGTGGAAGGCTGTATTTACGACAAATTGCGTTTGGCACATGCAAAAACGAGGATAAAAATGGAGAGAGATTCAAGAGGATTTGTATTAATCAACGGCTATTGGCCACGTGAGCTTGGACAGATCAACTCAAAAGGTAAACTGATAAAAAATATTTTCTCTTTTCCGGTGGTCAAAATAAAGAAAACAACCATGAAAAATATTTTATACTCTTTTATTTAACTTGACTTGTTTCATGCTTGCAAAGATGGAAATTTGTATTTGATTTTTCACTCGCTCTACGACATGCTAGGATTCTGAAATTTTGTACAACCGTGTGTTCTTGATGCAAATACACTATTTTAATGTTTTAATAATTTACTTATCAGCTAGGTGATTAATTTTTATTAAATTTTGATTTTATACCAATGGCGTCACCTAATTGCGCATTTGAGAAAAAATTGTCTACAATTTTTTATAATACAGGGTGTGCGAGAATTGTTGGATACTTTTCAAAAATTAATAAAAAAACTAATAATGTTTCAACTACGATTTTTTACAAATGAGAGCGCATTTAGAAAATCTTTTTTGAGATAGGTAACACACCGTTTCGGTGGTCCAGGGGGTCATAAATTACTAAAAATCAACTTTTTTTAGAGCCATTATCTGAGAAAATATTAAAACTAGAAGAAAAATAGAAGCATATATTTATAGGGAATTTTACGCTCTTTAATTTGTTAATTCACATGTAGTGTGGAAACTGAAGAGATTTCGAGATATTCGAGAAAAACTAAAAAACGAAACATAGCACGCATCGGCTTCTGCTGAACGGTAGCCATTGCGAATGGAAATCTGTCACCGGTGACTGAAACTGAACTATCGAATTAGATGACCCCTTCTCTACTATAGTTAAGAGATGACAGAGAAGGGGTCATCTAATTTGTCCAACAATTCTCGGGCACCCTGTATTTGTAATAATGAACTATAAATTAAAGGCTAAAAAGTAGAAAATAATATAAGTAAAAACCATTTTAAAAATACGCTGTTATTAGAGCACTTGAAAGTATAAAAATATTTTTTATCAAAAATATAGAGGGTAGGGATAAAAAAATGTTAAATCATGAAGCACTGAAAACAATACAATAAGGAAACTAAGCCATAATGAATATCACAACAACGAAAAATCATAAACATTCGCTGGAAATATATTATGAGGGGATTAAAATCCGCTTCTACGTTTTTGTCTTGACGTCCAAATTTTTGATAAAAGAACTATTTTTTTACTTTTTATCATAAATAAAAGTGTGTTTTTAAAATTTTTTATTGTCATTTAATATATGTTACCAATATTCATCATAGGCATGGTTAGTTATCCATGTAAGATAATTTATTTTTCATTTTAAGTCAACGACACCCCAACGCACTTTTTGCTTTTGCATGCATAGGTTGTTAGCATCGGATGTACGTGCCAGCGGAAACGCATTAAACCTATTTATAGGCTCTTCCATGTGCCCGTATGCATGATGATGAGGAATTTCAGATTGGTGCGAATGACATTTTGCTTACATCTCAGATTGGTACGATTGGCATTTTTGCTTAAATTACCAACGCCAAATTATGTTACGTCTACAGAACGTCAATCAAATTTTATTTTTTAATTTGCAACAGACTTCCTAAGGTTTCATTTGAACTAAATTTGAATAATGCAATTATGATCTCAAAACTAAAATAATTTATCACCACCATAGAAAGATTATTAATTATTTTAGATTTTTATGAAATTATTTAATTTCTGTTATGCGTTTCAGTTTTGAAGATTGAAGTTAAATTCCTGCAGGTATCTTCCAAATTACAAAGCGCATATTCTTATTTTACAAGTTTAATTTGTTTCAGTATTATAAAAATGTAAGAAAATATATATTTAGTCATAAATGAAGTGATAAATAAGGTTATAATTGCGTTTATTCCATTAAAATAGAATAGTTATTACATATGCTCAAAAATACTGTATGATCAAAAATATCCGGACACTTTTCGTATTTACACATTTTTTCGAATTTCTCCAAAAACGATAGAAGAACTGCACTTGAACTTCGACTATGTGATGAATAGGCTTGAACTCACATTTTGCAGTGAAGATTCTGTCACGAGGGCCTTAAAGGTGGCGACCAGGAGTTGGTGAAGAAGAAAAAGATTTCGGGTCACCCTGTTTCAAGCAAAGCTGATAATGATTTGCAACTTTGATCGCTAGTGTTATTTGTTATGCACATTGCTTGCATGCATTTTCTTAAAAATAGCATGTATATTTGGGAATATATAAAGGTTTTCTTAAAAATGCCAAATTTTTCAGCATATTTTTTGCTTATAACATGAAGAATTTTCAACCAAATTATACGAAACTTACAGAATACATGACAATATGCTAGCGAAGCACTGTGCTAAAATTTAAAGTAAAGATATTGAATATTAGAGGAAACATGAGTATTTGTAGATAATAATTTTTTACTGCGCAGGTATGAAACATAGCATAACTTTGCTTTTATTATTTGGAGACCTGAGATCAAGGACAGCTTATAAAAAATTCCAGTCGAATAGCACTAAGATTTAGAAATATATCGGCATTGAAGCAAGTAGAACTACTGTTGTTCTCTAACAGAAACAAAATAATGAGGGTTTCTCCACAAATTGATGTTTTTTAAACTTGAATCTTCGATTAGTTTTATTGAATTTTATAAAGATTGAATATACTGAATGCTCATGCATACTTATAAATAAAATATATGATTTAAATTGCAGTTTGACGATTATTATAACGTTCGACAATACTATATATATTCTATGTATACTATAAGCTATTTCTTCAAAAATGCATGTAAGCAATGTGCATTGCGAACAACACCAGTGGTAAAAGTTGCAAATCATTATCAGCTTTCTGTGAAACAGGGTGAGTGGAAATCATTTTTTTCTCCGTCAATTTCTGGTCGGTCCCCTAAATGCTCTCGTGACCGAATCTTCTCTGTAAAATGTGAATGCAAGGCTTTTTATCACGTGGTTGAAGTTCAAGTACAATTCCTTTACCCTTTCAGGAAAAATTAGAAAAAAGGTGTAGATCCGAAAGTATCCGGATACGTTTCATAATATAATGTATCAATGCATGTCCGTAGGATGATTGGGGTATTGTGCTGACAGACAGAAAATGAATCTCATAATCAAATAGTATTATAAATTTTAAAAAATGATTGTTAAAAAATATCTGTCTTTGCAAAAGATTTAAGAAAAAAATGGCTATCTTAGTTCTAGTGAAAATATTTATCAACAATAGAACTTATATTTTGATAGAAATCAAAATATGAATTTCATCCGTAGATGAGCTTTACGTATTTTTAAAAATATTCTGCAAGCAGTTTATGACGAAATAATTCCCGCCGATTATATAACAAAAAATGAATGATAATGAAAAATAATAATGATCCAAAAGACGGTAAATTAGTTTCCATTCCATTTTCCACCTTTTTACTCTTTAATAATGAATCTCATCCCCATATTCCTGATACGGAATCCGAAGATTTAATAGCCAGTTATAGATATTGGCACAAATAATTATGGGCATTCGTCATATGCGAAAAGTAATATAAGTAAAGTGAAATGCAATATACAAAATTTTAGTATAATGTCTTGGGAATTCTAAATGAGCTTTTTTATTGTAAAATGAAATGTTCGCTATTTTTTGAACCTATTACGAAAAATAAGGGGCAAATAGGCTCGGCAATTACACTTTAGTTGGCAGAATTTTTTACTCACTCCATACGCCCAATGACGCTGTTGAAATAAAATCCGAATGAATTACAAATAACATTAATTGTCTTTTGAAACCTAACAATTGGTGAATAATTGTTGTCACAGAGTAACAGATTTTTTTTTGCATAAACTTTCAGGAAAAAGAAATTTCTTGTTCTCGATAGAAAGATAGTTTATACAGGGTGATTTGGCGTTTGCGCACCCATGTTCTAATGTGATTTTAGATACTTATCGTCAGGAGCGGCATTAGAGTCCGCTCGAAGGGGGAGCAGGGCCTCTCCGACAGGGGTGCACAACCTGCTGTACAAGGGGAGGGGCGTAATGATGACCCTCTCAAATGTTCCTCTGATCTTTATTTATCTATTAGTTGAATAGCCAGTTGCGTGAACGGGGTACAAAAATTTGCACCGACGGGGAGGAGGACACAGCATCCCCGACAAGAGGGACCCATTCTCCCCCGGACACCCCACTGCCGCAACTCCTGATTATCGTATGCCTGACCTACCCTTAAAGTTTGACCACGTTTTTTTAACTACCCTGTATAATGCCCGCCCAATTGAAAATGGGACTGTAGCTCTAGCTGCATCATTCCACATTGTAGGACTTTGAGTTTTCTCTGGTAAATGTCTGTGAGGAGAAATCTGGTATAAAACGGTTTGAGACGGTGTGTCGTTGAGTGAAATAAAAGCGACAAATCAAGAAATGCCGTGCTCAAAATTAAATTAAAATTGGATCAATGGCGTCCCTGGGCTGCAACCCAGTTAGCCCATTGGATAAGACGACCCTGTCTGTTTAACTAAACAACACGCCGCTTCTAAACGCTTTACTCCAAATTTCACCTAACATATACAACCATGTACCAGAGTAATCTTAAATTCCCACTATGTGGAATAACGCTGCTACAACCACAGTTCCACTTTCATTTTGCTGCGCCTTATACTGGGTAATCAAAAAGTCCGTAGGCATTTAAAACAGATCATAAAAATCGAAACATGATCGGATTGAAGAATGGTTTGCGGATATAAGCATTTTATGCACATGTTTTGTTTTGTTTTTGTATTTAAATTAGTACAAAAAATCACCTGTAGCTGGCACTGAAAAGAGCAACTATATTTAAAATATGTAGAATAAACTATCATTATTATCAACTTATTGCCCCCAACCATTAAATCGTATGATTTCTCATTGGAAATATCACGTGGGGAGTCTGAAAAAATTTTAAGGTCCCGTCTTTGAGGGGGAAAGGAATGCTCTTTACAACAACATTTACGCAGGATGGGACAGCAAGTTACCTTTTAAATCCAGTAAAATATTCATTTACTTATTTTTGGGAACACAACATCATTAGCAGGCACAGAAAACTCCCGTGGCCACCTCGATCACCAGATTTAACTCCTGCGGCATTCTGGTTGTGGGGATATTTGAAGTCGCGAGTGTATCCATCACAACCTTCTACTTCGTCAGAATTCAAATATGCGATTCGCCGAGAGGTGTTGTCCATGCACCCGGACTTGCTTGCACTCTGCTGCCGTTGGTTTTGTTACTAGTCAGCAATGTGTTGTACCTTGTGGTGGAATCTATGTCGAGCACTTATTAGCGCCCCCTGCCGTCGGTTTTTTTATATTAATCTTTTTTCATGCCAAAGAAACCATGTACCTAGAATGCTTATCTCGCAAACCGTTTTTCAATTCGATCATTTCTTTGAATTTTTTATGACTTTCTTAAATGTTTGCGGATTTCTGATTGCCCGGTATATTAAAAATTTCAAGCATATTTTTAAAAAGCAAATTTCAAAAACCGACAAATAAAAGAGCAGCGGTTCGAGACAAAGTCCACCAAAGATCCGTGGTGTACACGAGTCTGAATTTAAATCCGTTGGATCAAACATCTTCTCATTGGCGTGGTATAGAAGTTTGGAGAAATGGAGGTCAGAAAACGACTTGGCATCTGTCCACTATTAAAAATCCAAGAGGTCCCCTCTCAATGTAGCCCTCGTGTCCGTTCATAAATAGGAACATTAATCTAACTAGCCGATAAATCGCAAATTTATGCATTCTTATCTTACAAATTCTCGCTAAGGTATTTGCTTGATTTATGCTATTTGAAATCAATTACAAACTAAAAAATGTTTGCTGCCGGCTGAAAACTGTCAAGAAAAGATAAATCTTAAACATACTCACCTTTCCAAAACTCCCTTTTCCGATTGCTCGAAGAATCTGGAAATCATCGAGAGAAACTGGAAAAGAAAATGACAAATATTATTGCTAATTAAGTAACGCAGCACTTTAAAGAAAACTCTTCATTTCCTTAATGGAAACCTTAGATCAATAAAAGGCGCCGAAGAAAATTGGAGGATGCTAAAATACACTTTCAAATTAAGAAAATGACGGACTTAAAAGTTTTCTGAAGACTCCATTAATATGCATTTTATTAAATTTTGAAAATCAATTGCATTTTTTATCCTTCCTATATTTGAAATTTTAGATACGGCGGTTTTGGGTAAAGTTTGATTAAAACTTCAGCCCTTTTTATATATGTTTTAAATAATGAGCAACTTTTAAATTTCTTTTTGTTCTATGACGAAACATAGGGTATACATATATATGTATTAAGTTTTAACGATGAGTTCTGTAATTTAATGTCACTGATTTTTCTTTGGTTTCCATTATTAAATATATTCATCAATCTGTTATCTATTTATAGAACGATTTGATTCAAAGGATGTGTCTTTCTTTTAATTTTTCCATCATTTATATTATTAGTCTTTTTTAACACGTTAAGGCTACAATACAAAAAATTGTTTCGACCTGCTTGGGCCAACGGAAACATCGGACTCATTATACAGGCACAATCATGAAAATAATGATATAATTAGTTTTTGATGATAACTGTCAAAAATAATGTTTATGAGCGGGGGCAAGCGAACGAGACAAGTTTGTCTCACGAGGCCTCCTAAGGGGCCGTTCAAATATTACGTAAAGCATGTTTTGGTATTTTTGACCCCCCTCCCCCCCTTGTCAGCAAAAATAAGCAAATCATAAACCCCCCTCTTATAATTCAGAACGTAAGCATCCACTAACAGCCCCGTTTTTTTTTTTCAAACATATAATTTTAAAATTTTAGGACTTAATTCATAAAAAACTCTAACTCGCTGCTTAAAATGGAAAAAAAATGTAAGTTTAATTTACTTTTTCAAGTTTAAACACAAAAATCAAGTTTAATTTTTTCTTTGCCAAATTTAACTTTTTTTCAAATTTAATTTTTAAATTAAATTATTCAATTACAAGAGATTTTCGGAAATAAAGTGATTTTAATGTCTTACGCAAGCATCACTCATACTCCCCTCCCCTTGTCAGCAAAAATAAGCAAATCGCAAGCCCCTCCCCTTGGGTGCTTACGTAATATTTGAACGGCCCCTAAATCAAAACTGTCGGGTTTTATGTAGACCAAACAACTTATTTTGTTTGGTAAGCCACGCTTTACCTGTCATTATGTATTTATATGGGCAGTATGAATCGTTCCTGAGCTACGGATAAAAAAGCAAAAGATTTCTCGTGAAGCATGCGTGATTCATGCGGCCGGGAGGAATGCATTACCTGTGAGACACACTTGTTTCACGTGGCGATTAACGTGATAAATATCGGTATCACAAACGTGATGGATGCAAATATTCACAATCACACAGAAACGTATTAAGGGCTAATAGGAGTTTCAAAGTTTGAAATTTCTTTTAGATTTTTTTTATGGTTTTATTTGAAAGCCTGAATCATTCTGAACATTTTAAGATATTACATATGTTTTTACTTTAAATAGTTTAAAAGATATAGTCAAACACCATAACCATGCCTATAGAAGTTTGGAAAGTGATTTTTTACTTTAAATACTTATGTCTCAAACTTACATTTTCAGCACCTGCTCGCAGAACTTTTACAATACTGTTCATCGTATCACTATGAAATTTTGCAGGTATGTTTATACAAACACAATCTAGAAAACCATGCAAAATCAAAGCATTATGTGTTATGGCCTGTTTTCAATGATTGATATCTTACTTATAATTTTTAAGAAAAAGTACTACATATTTTAGCAACATAAAAAGCAAGTAAAACATATCTGGAAATTTACCATATTGCATGATTTTCAAGCTGTGCTATCCCGAAGGGAATTTTCATAACATTTGCTTGTATGAGTTGCTTAGCTTTTCTAAAATCTTATGCGCAAAGCGAAATCCATGTTCGACAACTTATACAGAATTTATTTACTTTATACATACATTTGCAATGCTTAAAATTATTGCACTGACTTTAAAATTCATATATGGGAAGGATTGGACCTATTGCGCGTAACTGCGGTAAGAAAAATTCTATCATATCTTTTAAGTATTGGTTACGTTATAAATAATCGCACTTGAGTTGACTTTTCGTTGTTAAAGGAGCTGTAACCCCATAACCCTTTATTTCCCGATGGTACTTAAAAGTACTACTTTAATCACGAAATCTTAATGATTTGACCGTTTTTCCTGACAGTATTAACAAGAACGCGAACAATATAGTTTCGACAGCAAGCAGTAGATGGCAGCTGAAGGCAGGAATCGATTTTTTTAAATTTTAAGCTATTTTAGTTAATTAAAAAAGCTTTACCCACTTTCCTGGGGTTATTCTGCACCAAAATTTATCTAATAATGCCAAAATAAAATTGAAAAGTTTCTGGAAAGTTAATTCGGTAAATAAAGGATTAAATCCTCCAGTTTACTAGAGTTAATAAACTACACAAATATAGGTTTAAACATGTGATGTAGAATGCAAACATTTATTTTATCACAGAATATGTGTTATATATCAATCATTAAGATGGCAACCCTTCACATTACGATTTTGTATGGAATGTGTTTATATTCTACTGGATAAAATGTTCCAAGTAATGAATGCCCACATAATCAATTGGAAGTTTTATGAATTCATAACTCTAAATTCATTTGCTGGGATTATCCGATTTTAGAATATAAATTTTTTAATTAAAAAGTCAGCGACAACTCAAATTGACAGTGCGTAAGAAGCTTTGGGCGAAGACATCGAAAGTTGATAAAGTGATGTGTGCTTCTATGCGTATTAAGGCTGTAGGTAAAGCCCCGTGAATTCAAATAATTTTCGTTTTAAATACAGAGTTTCCTTTCATAGAATGTAAATTATTAGTGTTTAGAACTAAATTGTGTTTAAGTACATTAATTACTTTTAAATAGAACGCGATCATATTCGAAACTATTTTGAGTATGCACCATGAGATGTTATTTTGTTTTCTCCATAACTCCAATATGGGTTCTCACTAACTGTAGTTTTGTTGAATTTAAGGAAAAAAAGTACAAATGTTGCATTCAAATTTATGGGGAAGATTGTATCAATTACATTATGTATTAAAATTCATGTTAACATAGATCCCTCGATAAATTTTGTGGTTTGTTTAAATGCTTTCATTCCTTTTCTGTAGAAATAATTAAAAACTCAATTATTGATTAACTTACATTTCTGTGAAACAAATTTAATCAAAATCAGATCAAATTTCAGTACACTGCCGAACGAATTTATCTTTAATTCAAGCTTCATAAAACGGCAAGTGAAATGAAAGTCTTTTACTAGTTTGTTTTTAAATTGTTCCACTCGTTTAACTGCCATTTAACACTGAAACATCGGGAATAAAAGAACTTTTTTGCAGTCCGCTGTTTTAATGAGAATAACATCCGTTTTTGTTTTCATATTAAGTCTTTTACGGAAAAAATTAAAGATTGTGGTTACAGTAACACTCTGCCGAATACGAATCCCAAAAAATGTCATTAAATAATAAAATGTTTTACAAAATAAATTTCTAATCTTAAGATTTACAGCTTAGAACACGAGGTTTTGACTTTGAAAATGATAGAGTTTTGGAATTTAATAATTCAATAACTAGCAAAACAGTTTCTACTTTGTAGCACAAATCCTTTTCAATCTCATTAAGAAAAATGAAGAAATTCAGAAACTTGAAGGGCGCCTTTTTGAATTGTACAAAATATTTAGCAGTATGCAAATTGTTTTATATTATATAGTTACTAGCAGAGTACCCGGCGTTGACCGGTCTTTTTCAGGTCAAAATCGTTTGTAAGTCCGGAAACTGAATTATTATTTATAAATAACAAAATATTTTTTAATATTATTTTATTTCGAGAATATTTTGCGAGAATCAATTTTTTATGAAAACATCCATAAATCTATAAAAATAAATAATAATCCATCCATAAAAATTAAGTACGAAAATTTCTTTCTTTTATCTTATATCATAGTATACAATATTAAATACATTTCTTGCATTATTAGCAAATTTTGGTGGGCTTATTTTTATTTTAGGAACCCTGACAATAAACTTTTCATGCTAATTTCTCCATTTGCTCAATGTATTTCAATGATTGACCTCCACCCCACCCAGAAGAGTGCGAGATAGGACCCATTTTTCAATACATATTCTTTTTTGTTGTTGTTGAACAATGTTGGAGTCATTTTTTAAAAATATTTTTACAATTAACGTGTCTAAATCAACTATTGAAACATATTTCGCCAAAATTACTCCAGCAGTTCAAATTAAACATTTCCCCATATCTTATCGATAGTTATCATCTTAAAAGATTGATTAAAAAAGATTCAACTCCTCGATATTTTTAGTTCGACATGTTGAAACCTGAGAGTTATGATTCATTTCGATCAATCCATTTTTTTACGTGTATTTAAGAGAAATTGCCACAACCTACCCTGAAGGACAGCCTTAGGGCCTATTTACCCTCAATAGTGCTTCATGTCGGTTAGAAAGAAATATGCGTACCAAATTTTCAACAAAATCGCTCCAGCAGTATCGAGTTTCGTGTCAATCGTCCTGTGTCTTTGCTCCACTCTACTTGAGGTATTGAGTAAGTATTTGTTCTAAAGTGCATTTATTTGGCTTGTGAGAAACATATGCTTAATGTTTCATCAAATTTCTCAAGCACTATCAAATTTTATGTGAATCGTAAATTTCCAACATGTATTTAAACGACTTTTTCCTACCCAAACCTCATAGATTATATTAGCGTTTATTTAGCTCTACAATATTTTTAGTTGGATAATTAGAAGTATATGTACAAAAATTCATCAAATTCTCCCCATCCCTATCCAACAGTAAGTCAACTAGCCAAAGGGTTTACATGTATTTTGAGGATTTTTCCCCATCCAACTCTGAGGAACTGGATTAGCGTTTATTTACCCCTACAGTACTTTTATTTAGCCTGAGAGGAACATATATACCCTGTGTCATGAAGATTTTCTTATCTGTATCAAATTTCATATCAATCTGCCCTTTTGTTAGTTAAACGACTTAACGCCACTCTACTCTAAAGGAATTGTGTTAGAGTTCATTTACCCATAGAGTATTTTTAATCTGTCTCTGACAAATTTATGTACAAAATATCGTCAAACTCTTCATAGCCATATCCAACAGCATGTTAATGGGCCCTATTATTTAAGTGCATTTTGACAATTTTACTCCACCCCTCTCTGAAGAAATGCATTACCGTTTATTTACCCAAAAACTACTTTTAGTCAGCCTAACAGGAATATATGTACCCACAGTCATCAAAATTGCCCCAGTTATATCAAGTTTCCTGCCAATCGATCCATTTATTAAATGTATTAAAATGACTTTGCCCAAACTTTGATAGATTGAATTACTGTTTATTTACCCCTATAGTACTTTTAATTGCCTAGTTAGAAGTAAGCGCACCAAATTTCATAAAAATCGCCCAAGCAACTCAAATCGGCAGTTTTGTCAATCGGCCTATTTTTAATATATGCATTTTGGAGACTTTGGCCCACCTTGCTCTGAAGGCCCGGGTTTGGGCTTTTTTTACTTTAAGTCGGCTAATGAGGAATCTGTGTACCGAGTTTCATCAAAATCGCGAAGCATGTCAACCGGTCTATTTGTTACATGTATTTTGGAGGCTTTTGCCCACCCTGCCCTGAGGGACTAATTTTGGGCTTATTTACCCCTACAGTACCTCAAGTTGGGTAATGAGGAACCTGTGTACCAAGTTTCATCAAAATTAGTGCGGTCATTTTGAAGTGATGCTGGAACAAACATATATATACATACGTTGAGTTTTATATACAGGGTGATTTTTAATTAACCTACAACTTTTAACTGAAATAACTTCTCAGAGTCTCACTAGATGGCGCCACGAATGCAGCAGTGGCAGAGGGAGTAAAAGGAATTTGTTTCGTATCAGTTCCACGCCATTTTGAAAATGTCTCCCAAAGTTTCATATTCAACCGAAGATCATGTATTTATTGTTAAAAATTGGTATTTATGTAGCGAAAATGCCACACTATTGCTACGGAAGTGGTCTGCAACATTCAGAAACCGACCTAAACCGTCTAAAGCAATCCTGGCGGCATTGGTCGCCTTATTCACCAGATCTGAATCAATGTTATCTCTTTCTTAGGGGTCATATGAAAGATTTGGCGTACAAGAAGAAGCCGACAGACCTTATTAGCCTCAAAAGGTCCATAACTGATTCATTTGCAAGCATTAAAAGAAAATCTCTTGAACTTGTAACTGACAACTTTGTGACTAGGTTGCGCTGTTGTCTCACCTCTGACAGTTCTCACTTTGAAAACTTTCTGCATTAAAATCCTTGTCAACGTTGTTTTCAATAAAAAATGTTTGTAGTGCTGTCTGCAACGACTCAAGAGTTATTTCAGTTAAAAGTTGTGGGTTAATTAAAAATCACCCTGTATATAGATAAACAGATAAATACAAATAAATATACTGAATGATACAAAAGTGCTACAAATGTTAATTTTATTTTATATAACAGACAGCTACATGCCTGTATTGAGACTTTCTGTTAATTACACGAAGCTGAAAGGGTGGTGCTTCTAATCGTATATGATCCAGCATATTTAGTAAAGTTCATGAATCACAGACTCTTCATAAAGATAAAGAGTTGCATCTCTTGTTGGTCAAACCGACCTTGGAGCACCTAAGATAAAAGTTTGACGTAGCTTCATTATATGGGGGTGTCTTCTTGAAGGATTTTCAGAGGAAACACGACCACATTTGTGCTTCGCTTGGAAGAAAACCAGGAAAGCCTCCAGCAGCAAGCCTCACCGTAGCTAGCAATTCGTTGCTAAAGCGAACCTACATTGGTGTGCAAAAATTAAGGACCGTTTCGCAAAATGCAGGAAGTTTCCAGTTTGTACGAAAACTATGGTTCGAAATCAGTTGTGGAGAATCATATACAATCGAGTATCATACACATTTTACACTGGAGATTCAGCCACGAGGGCATTTAGGGGATGATTTGAAACTTTCATTACTGATTTTGCTTGCTATTCACATTGCTTACATGCATTTTCTTAAAATAGCACGAATATGCCAGAAGATATAACGGTTTCTATGACAATTCCAAAGTGTTCCCGCATATTTTTTGCTTATAACATGTAGAGTTTTCATTCAAATTATACGAAACTTTCAGAAAACTCATCAATAAGTTGTAGAAGTATCGTATTAAAACTTTAAGTAAATACATTGCATATTAGAGGAAATATGAGTGTTTGTACCAAATAATTTATAACTGCGCATGTGCGAGACGTAGCGTAATTTTTCTTTTATAACTTGATAGCTATATATAGAGAGCAACTTATATAAAAGTTCCAGTTGAATCCCGTTAAGCTTTAGAAAGAAGTCGGCATTTTACTGAGGTGAATTTTAATTTATCTTTGAGAAAAGCTAAGTTATAAATGTTTGTCCACAAACTGATACTTTCGAAACTTGAATCCTCGAATAGTAACATTGAATTTTAGGGAAGTTTAATATTCTGAATACCCACGTACAATTATAAACTAAATACATTATTTATATTACATTTCGTCGACAACCCTTCGAAGATTCAAGTTTAAAAATTATCAGTTTGTGCAGGAATCTTCATCATTTAGCTTCACTTAAAGAGAAATTGAAATCCACCCACCTGAAATGCTGGCATCTTTTTGAATAATAGCGGTATTCATCTGGAATTTTTGCACAAGTTGCTCTATATATCTGGCTTTAAAGTTATAAAAGAAAAATTACGCTACGTCTCGCACATGCGCAGTAAAAAATTATTTAGTACAAATACTCATATTTCCTTTAATTATTCAACTTTATTACTTCAAATTTTAATACAAAACTTCTGTAACATATTGTCGAGTGATGAAAGTTTCATATAATTTGGATGGAATCTTTGTATGTTATAAACAAAAGACATGAGGGGAAATTTGTGTTTTTTTTTAAAGAGACATTTATATCTTCCCGAATATCCATGCTACGTTTACGAATATGTATGAAAGCAATGTGCGTAGCAAACAAAACCGTTAATGAAGGTTTAGAATCATTATCAGCTTCCTGCGAAGCGGTGTGCGCCGAAATCCCTTTTCGTCTTCAGCTTCTGGTTGGTAACCTGAATGCCCTTGTGACTGAATCTCCAGTGTAAAATGTGTAAGAAACTCGATTGTATGTTACACGATTCTCCACAGCTGATTTCGAACTAGTTTTCGTATTAATTGCAGATTTATCGTATTTCACGAAGCGGTCCTTAATTTTTGCACACCAGTGTATGTAATAGTTCTGTACTTCGTTCTGCTTATTTATTTGTAATACTAGTTACAAGAGAGAATAGAACCCGGAGCCTTTTTCCTCTGATTTATGCTCCTCAGCCGTGCCTTGACCCACTAGGCCACTGGTGGGCAGTTTCAATTCTTGTTTAGCGTCCGTTTATGAAGCTTCAATCGCCGTTGAGAGCGATCTCACAAATTTAACTATGGTCCAACGATGAGGACGACTTTGTTTGTGGTTTCGTGGACGGGGATGGAATGTCTTCTGACTCTTCGCTATGCAAACCTGCACATTTGCATCTGTTACATTCCTGCCTTTTTGAAATTATTTTTGAAAAATTCAGTAATTAAATAATGAAATAAGTTACCTATTACATATTTGTCTTGATGCTGGGAAGATTTTAATTAAAATTTGTAATTAAACTCACTTAATACATTTTGATTAAAAATCGATGTTTAAGATTCATTTACACCCATTTATACAGATTTATACTATTCAGATTAAAAAAGGAACAAAATTTAGTACTGTACATTTAGTCTGTATCTAATTATATAGAATGAAAAGAAGTTGGTAAAAATTAATTTATTCTTAGAAAAAGTATTTTTCAAATTCTCTGATAAATTCATGAAACATCTTTAGAAACTTATAGTTATTTTTTAGAAAGAGATACCATGTGTTGAACGCCTGAGAATTGTTAGGATTGTTAGAATCCCGTTATTGTAAATTTTTAGGTAGAGATACTGAAGAGAAATTTTTGAGGTCCCGAGAATAATTAAGATTGTCTGAATCCCGTTATTGCTAATTTTTAGTAGAGATACCATGTGTAATATTTCGGACGAGAAATTTTTGAACTCCTGAGAATTGTTAGGATTGTTAGAATCCCTTATTGTAAATTTTTAGGTAGAGATGCTGAAGAGAAATTTTTGAGGTCCTGAGAATGATTAAGATTTTTAAAATCTTCAGTTTTTTCCCCAGAATAATGCACACAAAAAGTCTGATCTAATTTTCCCAAAATTTCTCATGTTACATTATTCGCAGGAAATTTTAAAAAGAACTGCTTTATGTTTTCATAACTAAAAAAAATCACAAAATCGAATATCGTCAAACTCTGAATTTCATTCTTTTTGAAACTAGATCGCTATTTTCCTAAATTATAAATTACCACTACAATTGAATAAAGGCTATAGACAAATAAAAAGACAACTTAAAAAAATATTTCTCTTCTGACTTAATTTGATCTTTCGATCTTTTGAACTGTCTTTTATACATTATGGTTTTATTGCCTACAGAATTCGCATTTTCATTAAAAGGCATCCGATACACAATCCTCTCCTTTATAGTATTCTTCTATAGTACTATTTTGTAGATAAAAGGCCTACTGAAAATCATTAAACGTAATATATTATTTTTTATTCGTGTAGGTTTATTCATGTAATGCAGCAACTGGATTTATATTTCTGAGAAAATATGGATGCTAAAATAATCAGAAATGTTATTAAGATTTTAGCTTTGGAACCTTCTTGATCTTTCTCTCAGCATCCCGTTTCGGCAAAGGCATTTTCAGACGTTGGAAACAATTTTTTAGGCTGCAAACCAGACTTCTTCTGACTAAGTATACTGCAAGTGTGTACGGCGAGTACATTCTTGCGAGCCTAACGATTGGCGAACCGCTCGCGAGCCTTTCAAAGAAATTATTTTATCGGCAAACCGACCACGAACCACGAGAAAGGAGCGAACCCATCTTGAACCAATAATCATCTCCTGTCAATCGCCGATGGAACGGAGGTCTTTAGAAGCGCTTTGGAATACGCATTGGTTTGCAGATTGAACCTTACAGATTCGAAGAATGTTCGCGGGGAACGACGAACTACAATCGAACACGTCCCAACGTGAACTGAGAATCCCAAACACCTCATCCACATATGCGAACCAGCTGCTCGTGAGCTGTTCTAGAATCTTTCGGCTCGCCTGTGTATACACTCCTTTATGTGCACAATTCTTGTTCCCATGGTGAGTGGTTCGTCGCTCCACTTCCGTCGTTCGAGATTTATTGAGAATTCAACCAGCCGCACCGTTCTCAGGACGCATATACGTAATTTACAACATCCCGTAGGAACTGTACTGAGGTCACTGTCCGTCGACTCGCTTCCTTTGATGTCCGAGTATTTACCGACGTTTATCCTGAACTTTCGAGCCACCCCACAAATCCTCGAGCAACAACGATTCTTTGCTGCCCCATGACGGGATATATGGAGTACTTCGAGCAAGCAACGCCGACCATGAAAGCCCCATAATCTTCGCCTGAAAGCACCTTTCATAATCGACATACCGCTTTGTGGCGTGGGATGGGAAGGGGAAGCTCACCATATGCGCTGCATAGTAATGAAGTCTATATTGCAGGAATCGTAGTGATAATGTTATTAGCTTGGCCGTGGGTCTTCATAACGGATCAGACGCCCATTGATCCCACATCGGGGGTTCTTTGGGTCTTACTCTTAAGCGTGCTTTTGGTCCTACCGTTTAATTTATGTCTTTATTAGAGAATATGGTTGGCTATTTCTTTCCAGCTGTTCTGTATGAAGTACGTTTGAGTGTTGTATATATTTTTTATTTTTAGTTTATTCTTATTATTAGTTGCATATTTTTAATTTTTTAAATGTATGAATATTCTGGGGCATCAATACATGTTTTTTTTATCAATTTTCATCACATGTAAACTATTGTTTCGAAATTCAGCCTATATTCACCCTAAAATTATTTCAAAAATACGGTACTCAGTGTATTTTTTTAAAGCAAATATTGCTATTTTTTATCTTGAAGATATTTTTCTCCTTGCATTTATGTATCAACTCTGAACTATTGAAGCGCTTTTATTATTTTGGGTGTACGTCTGCATCTAAGCTCGACAAATAGAAAATTTATCCGGTTTATTAAGACACTTATAAGGTTTATTAAATACTGCTTTACTAATACTTGATACAATTTTAGAAACCTTGCACTATCTTCTGACTTTTTAAGTTCCTTATCAGTTGTTCTGTGCAATCGTATTTTCTTAAAAAACCTTGTATGGCCATGAAAATTTTGTCGTAAGATAGCATGCATTTTAAGTACACAAATTATCTCATTTCTTTCACTTTTCATAATTGTATTTATGTAAAAGAAGACCTTCTTGGCTTTTCCAACAGTAATAAATCTTATTTTTAATGCACATTAAATCTCTCAGGCAATTGTTTTATCATGATAAACACACTGCAATGAAAGTATTATAAAATATGATTTGCAAACATTTTTACAAATCATTTATGTGCAGCATAACACCTTAATATCACGTAACACCCTTCGTCAATAGAACTCGTATTCCTACTATTTATATATATAAGATTCACGCTGTGAGTGCAAGTCATTACTTTCTTTCGAAAAAAATTAAACCTGTCTATTCTAAAGTAACACAAAATGTGAACATAATTGCATAAATAAACTAAAATAAAAAATAATATCTAAAACTGGTGTTTTTCAATTGCTCTAACACGAAAGTACTGCATGGCACAATTAAAATTAAATTCTGAAATAGTACAACATTGTTTGAGCTTTTCTCCTATCTCACATGTTCGATGACAATTTAATTTATCCAATTACTTAATTTTCACTCGTTTTCGGACTCAGAGTATAATTATGACGTGGATTATTGGTATTTTAAAAAGTCATTGATATTTTTATGTAAACGAAATTTCAAAAAGCAGACATATATTTAATGCTAGAAAAATTTCAAAACATTTGCACAAGTAAAAAACAAACGATTTTTATGAATTCGCTTTTTATAATTATTTTCGATTCCTCCTTTTTCGTTAATATTAAATTGTGTCATAAATTAATGTTTATGGCTCATTTAAGGCAGGACGTCTAAAACTTTTTTCACAAGCAACCCCCTTTTCACCTGCAAACATTTTGTCGTGACCCTATAATTGGTAAATGAATGCGAAAATAAAGCGCTGATTAATTATAAATAAAAAGAAATCCAATTAAAAATATTTATTCAATTAGTTTTAGTGAAATACAGTCATAAGTTAAAATAGTTACAACAGAAATAGTTATATAGCTAGTTTTAGTTAAATATAGTTATTACAGAATACTAATTCAGCTAGTTTTTGAAAAATGAGTTACAGTTATAGTTCGAAACAGTTATTACAGAAATAGTTTAGCTAATTTTAGGGAAGTATAGTTAGAAACAATTAATCTAGGTGATTTTCTTAATTATTTCTGATTACAAATATTCAAAAAAATCTAAAATATCTTAAATAGTTAACAGATTCCACATTAAATGACTTTGAAGAACAAGAAAGATTTTAAAAAGTGCCCACAATTATCAGACTTGAGTAATTTATTTTAAACATTATCTCTCTCTATATATATAAAGACAGAAACTGAAAAGGAAGGATAAAAACACATATAGAGTAAAATATAATTAATATAAAAAATAAGCTAATTTCCGCTTCGCGCATAAGCAACGCCAACCGGAAAAAAAGAAAGATAACATAAGATAAACGCACAGATATAAACGCAAAAAAGATAACAGATATAAACTCACAATGGCCTCAAAAAAATGGAAAACGAAAAAAAGAATATAATATGGAAGGGAATGCCATGAAATATTGTAGTGTTTGGAGGAGATATATGTTGTTTAACGTTTAATCGTTGGACAAAAAGCACAAAACTTTTTATATAGTACCATATTCCCCTCAAGATGACAATATATTCCATGGTATTCCTCCCATGTTTTTTTCTTTAATTCGTTCTCTTTTTTTCAATTTTCTGTTCTTGTATATTTTTTATATATCTAATTATACTAAAAATAAATGTCCTCACCTTGTTTGTTTTCTTTCAAATCCACCTGGATAATGCTGAATTTCTTCTTTTTCTTTTTACACGAAGGTCCAGTTCCCATCTTAATTAGTTCAATATAATGCAAATCACTTAAAATTTCACTAATTCACTTCTTAATTCATCTTTCAGGTTTTGACATATACTTGACTCCCTGCATTTCTTACTAATCTCAAATTTGGATATTAAAAATACTCCGATGAAACTTGCAATGAAGATTCCACATAATGTTTCTCAGTGCACAGGAATGGTGACACACTCATAGTACAGTCTATTTACACATTCGAAATTCAATAAATTATAGCTTCTTTTAAGAAACAGTGAAAGTGCAACTGGTATTAAATGCATGAATTTGCCACTGAATATTATTTTTCTTTCGACGGAAGTATTACGATTGATTCAAAGATTGCAACTCTTTCCGGTTATATTGAGATTTACCGTGTACGTGATTTTTTGAATGTTTATGGGTGTCTTTGGGAACACTGGCTTCACATATATGCACCTATAATTCTATACATAAGACATACTTTGTGTCGAAAAATCTTTTGCGAAAAGTTAATTTTTAAATCTAGAACTTATTTCTTCTTCTAAAAAAATTACTATTACGGTTCCGAAAAACAAATTCGTTTTTACTTTATTTCTTTGATAAAACTCTTAAAATTATGTTCAACTTTACTGTTCAGTTCTATCTCATTTATCACAAACTAAATAATTCTGCCAATGGTTTTGATTTTTTTTACGAATTTTTGCCGAACTTAAAATATTAGTGAACAGTTTTGCCTATCATAAATTTAGCTAGTTTGAACAAAGTGTGTGCCAACGTAAGCTTGTCGTTTCATTACTTATTTTTATGAAAATAGGGCAATTATTGATAATTTTAAATAACTGAACATTGTTAAGATTTTTGCACATAATTTAGTCTTTCAAAATAGCTGCATGCATAAAACTTGCTTTATGAATAAAAACGATTCTTCTGATATATGTTTAAGTTAAATAATCTGATATTGAATTATTTATTACAGCAATAAATTTCATCAAAAACTAATTTAAATTTTGTTTAAACCATGCCGTAAGATCCATTTATTCTTAAAACATTTAATTACAAATATTATATACATTTAAATTAAATAAAAACTTAACTTATATTTTTTATGATTCTTTAGTTGCCTTGCAGCGAAAAAATTCACTTTACGATAAAAGATAAAATTACATCAGTTATGAATTAAAAGTAAAAATGACATCTAGTTCTTAAACATTTTTATGTTTCAAATTATTTTAGTGTCTTCACTTTTGACTTAAATGACAACTTATATTTTTTATTATTCTTTTGTTGTCTTGCAGTAAAACACTTTAGTATGAAAAATAAAACAACGCAAATTTTATAATAAAAGTAAAAATGGAATTTAATTCTAATAGCATAACAGCGGCTGAAATTATTTTAACGTGCAAAAATCAAATGACAGCTATGAAAAATTTTAGTATTTTCACTTTCAGTTTCGATGAATGAATCGCTGGGATTTAACTAATTATTAGCCCGTCTTATTCATCATATATACCACAAAATATAAAATAATTTTCTTCTGTTCGAATAGGCAATAATTTTGACTTTAAAAAAATTGACAACTAGACTTAGAAACACGTTACCAATCGAATGTATGACAAATTTTCTGTATCCTCTATCAAAAAATGCCCACAAGTTTTGAACCTACTATTTCGGTATGCGTCCACTTCGGATCAGCAGCACGACTCTTTTAATTCAAAAAGTGTTGACAAACATCCCTTGACACGTGACTCCAACACCATGCGGCGGGATCCTCACTCCAACTGACAGCACGAAACAGTCTTCACGTCGTGGAGCAAACAGAGCCCGGTTCTGTGGTTCTCTCCAAACACAATGTTCACGTGGAAGGAAATCTGAAAAGAGGAACTAAGATTTTCCAAACGGATGTCCGCAACTCGGATGGATCAATATCCTCTTTTTTCTGCTGAAATATCGCTGTCGTAACTTCGCTGCTGTCTCTGAAGCGAATGGGTTCTTCACTGATCAAACCTGAGCTCAAATCTACTACCTAACCAGCGATCTCATTCCATTGGTGGAAGTCTAGGAGCATGCGCTTCCTAACTTCGATTTTTCCACATCAATAAGAGTCCGAGCCAAAGAGGAAGAAAAAGAGATATTATAAAAGCACTCTTTTCCATCTGCGAAATCATTATATTAACTATGCAACGAGTTGAGGACACTGGACCTCTTAACTAATGACGAATATTTCGTCCTTTCAGACTTTTTATGGCCCTAACCCTTGGTGAATGATGCACGGAAGAAGTTTATTCAGTCGAGTCGCGACTTGTCTCGTTATTCGTTAATGATGTGGCGCAGGAGTGTCCAACCTGTAGAATGCATGGGACTTCGTTAGGGTAGCAAGAAAAATGAGTTAGACGAATTTGCGTTTGAAGCGGGAAAGTTGTCAGGGAAATTTAGCAGCCTCCTAAGGGACTCGAAACACGCCCACCGAGTTCCACATTGTCTGAATTGCAGGGTTTCTCTATTCATGAGATGTCATTTGGAGACACTTTATGGCCTAGGTGGAAGAAACATCTTTTGTAACAACATTCTGCGATATCCTTCCTTACTGACGGCAACTAATTGAGCTTGTAGTTAGGAACAAAGAATCACTATGAATTTAGAAAAGTATTTTATTTTTATCTAATGCCTTTTGTATAAAGTTCGAATTATAAACTTAAAAATAATGCATTGTATAGAATCGGGCAACTGTACTGAAGTGAATATAGTGGCACAGAGACTTAGGGGAGGGAAAAAAAGGGGGAATAGATGTCCCGGCCACAAATCTTAGGGGCCGCAGCAAAGATTATATGCAAGTGCTTTAATTTCGGTTTTTAATGAAAAATTTAACGATGGGCGAAAAATGATACTTTGGCCCTCTCCACAAGAGCATCATGAGATCCGTTGTATCACAAATCATTATTTCGGTATATCGTTTTACATCGTGGTAGCAGAATCGTAGGTTCAGCATTATAAAATCTTAAGTTCGATACCTCATTCCAACAAGATCCATTGCGTATTGGCCGCGGTAGCTTGATTTTAAGATCTCAGGTTCGGGATCGAAGGGTTCCAGCTTCGATTCCACCAAAGTGGGCCTGGTGAGTGCTAAATCTGACATCGAGAATCAAACTTCCTCCCACTGGTTTGGCATGGAATTTTGGAGAAGGTGAATATCGATCCAGGTGTTGTCTTCGTCATTTGGTTACGGCTCAAAATTATGAGCTCCATCCCAAAATAGCCCTCGTGTTGCTTCAAAACGGGACGTTCATATACCTACACATAATAATTACTTTAAAAAATTTACGTTTTATGAAATTGGATAAGATAACGAACTGTATACAGTGGCTTAGATTTAGGTTAACGTCCTATTTTGAAGCAACACGGGGGGCTATTTAGGGACGGACCTCGGAATTTTGAATTGCGGTCAGATGACGAGGGCGACACCTGAGCTGGCACCCCCTCTCCAAAGTTCCGCGCCACACCAATGGGGGGACGTTTGGCCGCTACGTACGATTTAGCGTGCAACAGGCCCCATACACGGCGGATCTTCGGTAGAATCGGGTCTCGAACCAGCGACCCTCCGGTCCCGAGGTCAGGACCTTACCACTAGGCCACCGCGGCCTACACAGTGACTTGGAAGCGGGGGATTAGCGGGTTATAGATGCCCCTGCGCCATTTATGGGGGGGTGGAGAGGCGCAACGAAACCGAAATGTTAACAAGTGGATTTCACTTTTTAAAGACATATCACGATGGGGCGGCGCGAATTCCATTTATTCTTGCTACGCCACTGAAAGTACTGATGCTATATATTACAAGGCACTGTTTCAATGGATTGGAAAGAACACCGTAGTATCGCAGTCGCAGAGACATGGCTTTGGTATTGAAAAGTGTTAAGTTCGAGTCCTGATTGTACCGAAGGTGCATTATGTAAGTGACAGTGTTGCACATTAAATCTTTCGGGGGTATTGTTGCTCGGAATTGTAGAAAGTGGAAAGCTCTGTCAGCCTCGTCAGCTGGCTACGATTCAAAATTAGCAGAGCCATTTCAAGCAGTTTTCATGTAGCTTGTGGCTTGAACATTAATCTAGCAAATCAATCGGTCAATGCATTCTGAAACTCTCGCTGTCTTATTTTTGTTTTCCTTCTGTACTAAGATTTGTATCTTCGTAAAACGTAAGAAAAAAATTAATTGTAAAACGAAGTTATAAGCATTTAATAGAGTTGTTTGTTGTGGATTCATTCCTTTAAATCCTTCGCTTTCGTACAGTTAGTAAAACAAAAGTTTTGAAGTTTCTTAGAAGTATAAATCGCTTTTCAAAACATGTGATCATGTGGTTCCATATGATATTAGCTGTCTAAAATTTCATTTTATTTCTCTGATTCTATTGATTTTTTTCACTATTTGACTGTCCGATTCCTTTTGTAATAATTAAATTAGAAAAATGAATCTACATTCGTATAATGACTTACTATGATTGAACTTTTTGACGTTTTCTCTGCCTCCCATTTGCCTATCGATTAAGGCATAACATGGAATGGCATAAATAAGGGATATAAATCGAAGATTCTATCATGGCCGTGTTTTAACCAGCATTATTCAAAAATTGGTAAATCGCTGTGAGCTTTAGTAATGAATTGCTTTCTGTAGTTGGTATAGCTGCTAGAGGTCTTTTGGTTCCCCTCCAAGTGAAACACAAATGTGGACCAGTTTTTCCTGAAAGTCTTCCAGGAAGGTAACAAACCCCCATATATTGGAGCTAGGTGATACTTCTACCTCAGGTGTTATCCAGATGCTCCAAGGTTTCTTTGGCGAATAACAGATGCTACACAGTCTCTATATCATGCCATTGACTTGGACACACTAGACCAAGTGAGATTAGAGCCACCATCACGAGTTTTTTTTCTGTTCATCGTTTTCATTCATGAGCTAGAAGAAAATCGATCATAACAAAGAAAGAGAGTATAACCTTTCATTTCAGCTTCTTATCATCTTGCCGAACCTTACCTCCCGCAGCCAAGTTAAAAACCCTCGTAAATTTGCCGAATTCTCTTAAATTTAATTATTCTATATATATCTTTTGAAGAAACGATCTTTCATTCTACTCACTTTTTTAGAATACACAATTTCGTAATACGTAGCTTCCAAGTACTGACGACTAAGCAAAATATCGAAAATATATAAATCCATGAGTAAAAATAATTATCTTTTAACTCTACTATTGTATGCTATAAAGAATCTGAATTATATATAACCGAAAAAGCGTGACTTCACTTAATATTGAACAGAAACTCATTTTTGGAGTTTTCCAGAAAGGTTTTATAAAAGTAACTGATTTAGGAAAACTGTGGAAATTTATATAAACAGAATTAACTTGACACCCATTTAGAAATTTTTCGATTAAATGGATTTCTTTTAAATCATAAATATTATGAAATTATTTAAAAGTTATATGCAATAAAAGTCAGGTTTTTTGTCAATTACTTTCTTGAGAAATTCATGGGGACTATTTACGATGGATAAAAATGCATTCGTTCAAATAAAGTAATATTTCGTTAAAGCTCTTAAAAATCTTCTGAAATAATTAAATTTCAATTCATTTTTTTAAAAAATTCTCTAGGTGTTATAGTGACATTTCAAATGCTCACCTTAAATTCATTTTGGGTTTTAATTTGACGACTGTAATCTTATGATAATCACTGTATGTGTCATTTTTTTTAAAAGGCTTCCAATAATACAAGCAAACTTCGCTTGACAACCCTCCATGTTTTTCATATTATCAAGTACTTCAGTTAACGACGTTTTGAACCATAGTCAGACGATAAGGGCGAAACCTGAGACGGCATTCCACTTTCCAAACTTCCACACCACACCAGCGGGGCCTTAAAATTTAGGAGTTAACTAATATAAATCTAGACTATTTGGATTAATTTTGATTCTAATTTATAATTTGCAGAACGTGAATTCGCCATGTAACGCGATGAAGCCTAACTCGAAACGGCCGATTTAACATACCGTGAGTCAATGGCTGATCTTCTGGGAAATCAGGCTTCGAACCCATTATCCTTCGATTCCAAAGCCTTACTAGTGGCTACCACTATCCCTTTTAGTTTCTTTAAGTGTATGCTTTAGAAAGTATTTATCCTTGTTGGATTCTTCTCTGCATTTACGTTTAGTACATGTTATATTATGTGCCCCCGAAGCATACTTTTTATCTATTCGTGAAGGAATTTTGTTCAAATGTTAGAAAGTTAGAATAAAAAAGAAAACTTTGACATATATTTTCTCCTCGGGAAAATAGATGAAGCTGTCAGAATTCAACTGGCTATAACGGGAACCAATTCCACTTCTCCTTTTTTTTTGTTCACTATTTCTTAAATTGTCTTGTCTTATCTTTACCTTTCATCTTCGTTTCTATCGAGCCCAGATGAAACAGAAAAGTTAAGTCGCGGTGTGTTAGAATATAAGACTGAATATGTATTTTTAGACAGCAAGAGGGAAGTTAAAATTGGACTTATTGAATTGGCTTCAAGCCCCTCAATGTTTCGTTTAGTTTAGGTATGTTAACATCCGGGTTTGAAGAACATCCCGTTTTACACTAGAACTATTTTGGGACGAATTGCGTAATTTTGAGCCTTAACCAGACAACGTGGACGACAGCTGAGCCGGCAGACCTCATCCAAACTTCAGCTCTGCATGAGAGGATTGTCGTTTGACTTTGTATGGATTTAACGTGCACTAGGCCCGTATACAAGGCAGATCTTTCGTGGGATCGAGTCTCGAATCCATGACTCCCCAGTCACGTTGCCAGGACTCTGCCACGAGACCACTGCGGCCCACAGCCCAATGAATTCACAGAAGTGCATCCATCCATCAAGTAGACTCATTAACCCTTTACCAGGAAATTAATTCCGTGTATCTTTGCCTAATATGGATTATTAGATTAAATTATTTGAGAAATATTGTTTAAAGTGATAAATCACATTTTAAATAAACAAAGTTTCTTATTATATGTATTATCATGCTTCAAATTAGGTAACAGAAGATTCATATCTTTGATTCATTTATTCGTTTATATCATGTATGTTTATAGGGTAACATCAATGTCACTTGCGAGAAGTAATTGTGCATTTATCTAATATCTGCCTTGTACACTGTAGTCGGGCAATATGTCCTTTATTCTTCTAGAAAATGAACAATGGATTCAAGAATTAAATGGTCAGAACTTTGACTGCAGAATTGACTCCATTAAATCAATGCAAACTATGTATTTATTTACTTGTTTTGCGCTATCTGAATGCGTTTCAATTGCAGATAACCTGTGAAAATTAATTATTTAATCGTTGAACACTTGTTATTGTTTGATATAAGGGGAGTTGGGGTAGATTGATACGCGGGAACATGGATGCAATCCATAAATTTTGATGATTGAAATGAGTCAGGTTGTTCACATCCCCTCATATATATGCCCTTCTCACAGAGTATATTTTTCGGCCATATTTAGTCAAAAGTTATTTTTCAAATGAATCAAACCGCTAATCTTCTCGTCTAAGTAAATTTTACTGTAAGTATGTGTTTTGTGATTTTTTTAACGTTATGTTTTCCTGTCAGGGAATCTACTCCAAAGGTAGGAAAACACATTTATTTTTCTGAACTATATTAAGTTTTGAGATTGTTTAGGACTGTTTTTGCGTGACCACTTGTTTTAAGTTAAAATGGCTCTTGGGGCAGATTGATACGATTGACTCTGGGGCACATTGATACGCGTCTTCTGTGTGTACCAATGTGCCTGCTCTGCAAATTCGTCTTCAGATTTGACAAAAACGTAAAAATGAACTATCTAAGAGAAAGAAACAATTAAGTATTTGTTTAAAAAATTAAAGCGGTTTAAATTTCATTGTGAAAATGAAAAGTATTGTTGTAAATTAAGTTTAAAATATTTTTTTACGAATTTATTAAAATTGGAGAAAAAAATTGTGCGGAAACTTAATTAACATCATCGAAACGATATTTTTTGCATTTTCAGATGGCGTGAAAATTATTTCTGTGCTATATTATTTTCGTAAGTCGTCAAGGAAGAACGCGAAAATTTCCCTTAATTTTTAATTAATTAAAATTTCCAAAAACGGCTTCGAGGTACACATTCCCTCCTTTTAAAGTATTTTTACACACACACGCACATAATCCTGCATTATTTGTAGAGATAAATTATTTTTTGAGGCATTATTGTTGCATTTTTCCAGTCTCATTAAAAATGTTGAATTTTGATTAAAATAAAAGTTTGTTACTTTGTTAAACTTTTAAACAATGATTTGGAATGCAAAGTTTTATTGGTGAAACAAATTTTGTTATGATCCCACACCTATTAATCATCATTATTTTCGATATTTCCGTGTGTATTAATGTACCCCTAGTATGGGGCAGATTGATACAAATACATTTTTAGGAGAAAAAGTGTATTAAGTATTTATTATGTCATTTATTACCAAAACTCGACTGAAATCCTTTATTAGATTAACAAATGTATAAATAAGTTCTAATTATTTCCGTTGGTAATATAATTTTTTATAGCTTTCCAAAAAAAGTGTATCAATGTCCCCGCATCCCCCCCTCTATAGCTTCGTCAACTTCAGGTTTTAAATCAACATTTAAATTTCAGGCGTGCCATTCATTACTCCCGTTCAAAGGGTTAACACGTGAGTCGGCTCTATGTCCTTTCATATAACAAAGTTATAATTAAAACAATAAAAGATAAGCTAATCGCTTTGGGTTTAATATATCCTTAGATTCCTGGCCGTTTTTCAATTCATTTATGTATCAATGCATTATTATTTTGAAAGACTGAATGGATAATGAGATGTTATGTATAGTATTTGTATGTTAGGCGTTTATAGATTTGAAGCTGTCTGTAGCATTGAAATAAAGCATCAATGTCAAAGTTAGTCGTCGTTCGTCTTTCTTGTTATTCTTTGACTAGGTATGACGTAGCTATTTTCTTTAAGGATTTACTTGAAATTAGCTAAATCTGTCTATTCTTTTTGCTTTTTGCCATTTTGTTAATGATTTTTTATTACTTCGCAGCTTATTTTGAAATTTTGTATTTATGTGTATTTCTAAGGTCTGTCCTTCACCTCATTATTGGTTTCACCTTGATTTTTACCTTTAAACCACAGGTTACATGCACATCATCACCTCTAACTTAGTTAATCCTCTGACTGCATAATTTTTTGGAATTACTATTTAGATTCAACGTTTTAAAACACGTTCAGATACCATTTAACCAAGAGAATTGTTATTTACATACAGGTCTTAATTAGTATAATATGATTCAATGTTTTAAAAGCACTAAGTAAACCCATTAGCCTGCGAAAATCTCAGGATGCGGCAGAAAACAGACGAACTTTCAACCCGCGGAAATCGCGGGATACGCAGTCAGAGGGTTACACCATTTGATCTGAACATTTCACACTATCATATTCCGTACATCTTTTTTACCAAGCTGTTAAGTAACAAGTATGAATGATCAGATTTTTGCCTTTCTTTTCTAGAGTCAAATCGAAGACAAGCAGATACGAATTTCTTCTGGAATTCTTTTTTAATTGCATGTGACATCGCTTATTTATTTGTCCAAATCCTTCAGGTCAAATAGCTTTTCAGTTGATACTAGTTTATGAGCTCAAATGTAGTCTTATCTGAACTGTGTTGACGGTCGAATTCACGGTATAAAAACCTTATCGCCATTTGAAGGTTAATTTCTTTACACTCCCAAGAAAAATACATAAAATGCTTAGAGGCCTCTTCATGAACCGATATTGCTATCAAGGCTTCGAAATAAAATTAAGATTGCCACCAAGGATCATTTGAAGAGACTGGCCGTAAAAATATATCACTGAGAACATAATCTGAAGAGACTTCCCATAAAACCGAGGTCGGAGAGATAAAAACAAATCCGTGATGGTCAGAAATTAAGTTCATTTTAGTTTTGAAGACATTTCTTATTATACTGAAATCACTAATACATGACAATAAGAAAAAAATAATTTAATAATCGTACAGAAGAGGAATATGTTAAAACGGAGATCCATTCTTTATAACTATTTTTAATTGAATTTGGAATCAGCTGTTTTAGTTTTTTAAATAAATCGTGAATTAGCAGCCTTCTTTTGTTACTATCGATTTTAAATGTAATTCTAAAAGGACAGCAATTGCATCTCGTGTTAATTCCAAAATGCATTAATTTATGATCAAATATTCTTCCAGAATTATGTTATTTATTAAAGTACACAAGATAAACAATTGAACCGAAATACTTTTAAAAATGTAAAGGGCATCAACGCCTACAACGCAAAGCTGAAAAATATCTGGAAACACGATTTACTCATTGTAAACTTCAATGCCAAAACTAATAACTGAGGGGGGAAACGATAGAAATTATTGAATATTAATTATTCACTAATCAATCTAATTCGTCTTCATTGCGCACACTTATTTTAAAGATGGCAAAATTTGTAATAAACGTTTTAAATACATTCGATGCAGATTCGGTAAACATCAGTTGTGATTATTCTTTCTGCAATCAGCAAAATTTCTTATTTTTCAATTTTCATTCACAAAATGAAGAAAAGCTATCCAGTATAGCAGACGCATTACTTCTGGCGTCAAAATTTTTATTCTGTAATTTACCTCGCAAACATTCACTTAGAAAGTCCTCTGAACTGTCTAAAACGAATTGGGTAGGGTATGGATTGTCAGTAAATGATGTATTGCACTGATTACCGGAATAAAAGTAATAACTTGATCAGCTTTATTTCAAAAGATGTTAGTTCAAACTGAAACAAGTAAACACCCAATACATTAGAAACCATTTTTTTGTTTAATAAAAGCTCTTAATTTCTCTTTCTCTCTCTCTCTGTTTTTAAATTTAATTTTTTCCTTCAAAAATCGTCTTCAAAATCATCCTCTCTAGAAAACTAATCTTTTAAAACTATACCACGTCACGTTTTTCTTTTATTTAGATACAAAAACATAATTTCTCTCTCCTCGAAAGAGAAATTTCGGATGACGGATGAGGTCATTCACCTATTTCATCTCTTCTTCAAACACATAAAAAAACACTTAAATGTTGAATTAAAATGATGATCGTAATAAAAATAAACATGATAATAACCCGAAAGCAAACTTCATACGATAATTCATCAGATGGGGGATATATAAATTAATGTAACTAATGCATGAAAAAATATAAATTTTCTTTTATTTCTACCAGAAATGATATTTGCTGAAAAAAGGTCCACGAGAGCACTTAAATTAATGAGTAATGGACTAGGTAAATATAGCCATAACCGTGGAAAAGGAAATTTGTTTACAATAGGGGTTTTTTATTAGGGACTGTATAAAAATGATAGCGCAAGAGAAGAAGGCATAAGAGAGAAGTAAAATGATCAGGCTTCTACTGTGCAAAATGAATTTCTAAATACAGTAGACTTGAACTTTTACTAACCACTAATAGTTTCAAACTCGCATGTTTTCGTGAGCATTAGTCATTTACATTCATTTTAGTGAAAGAATTCATTGTTTCTTTCTTACATTATTTTAAATAAAAACTATAAAAAATTAATAATTAAATAAGCGATGATTATTTCTGAACGGAATTTTCTTTTAGTACCTTACGAAAATTAAACATTTCAACACTTTTTTTACACTCGAAATGCATTTGAAAAATTTTATATAATAGTTGCTTATGAATCGTACAAGGATACAATTTCAATCAAAAGTCACATTATAAATGTCATTTCACATGCCATCTAACTTTTAACTGCACTCTGATTTACTCTGTGCTGTGATATCACGTTCTTTTCCTCTCTGCAAGATGTGCAATGAATACCAAAATTGGACGCTCGTGCACACTTAAAGTGAGCATGAATTAACTCACTTAAACATTGAGATGTCTTAACTCAGCCACGATTTTGTAACTCTTAACTCATAGGAGGGCTTCATAAACTATGAATAGTAACGCACAGGAAATCGAGTGAAGTCTGATATCAAGTACCTCCCTAGAATTCTTCAATATTTATCAGCAAATGCAACCAAGTAAATCATCTAAATTTCGCACTTCTGCGCAGATGAAGCGCTATGAAGATTAATTTGCTTTAATTTAGCAATTGTTAACACTTGATATGTGTATTTTATTTCCCTACTTGTATATGTTTTACCAATTATGCATCTGGCAGCGAAAACATTTTTGCGGTGAAAGTAAGAACTTGAAAAGATTTTCCAAGTCAGAAAAGGATTACAAATGAAGAAAATTTGAAGAACCCTGACTTACGCATTGATTAATAGAACAGGGAGTAAAGCGCGGATTGAACAAATAGCGGTATCTTATTGAAATAGTTAGAAATACAAAAAATAAAGTGCTTCAGAGTTTCAGAACTGATAAACATGTATATCAAAAATCCTAAAGAGAAATTAGCCCTGCCTAGACACCTGGATAAAACTGACTGGCCAGCCGTCCGGACAAAAATACGGACACTGTGCCTGAACACATTACAGCCCCATTGCGAGCAGCTCATGCGACGACCCCCCCCCCCTGCCATTCCAAGGGTATGGCGCGTCGTAGGAGAGAGGACCTATGAGATACATCACCATTATTATGCCCACCAGGGAGCGAAATCCCTCTTACTTATCCGGAGGCTTCTCATCCATATACTCTTGGTTCCTCCGGTGGCGTGATAAACTTGAATAATTTTTCGAAAAGAACTCGTTTTCGAAATTATATTTACTGATAACAAGTTATTTATGTCTATCTCATATACTCTCTTTAGTTCCTGAAATGTATATACCTAATCTTAGCTAAAATTACACACCTGCAAATACTCAGAGAACTATTTACTTTCTCATTCCTCCTTTTATGGAATGTAGAAGCAGATTGCTTCTGAAGCAGGGCTTTTTACTTTCTCGCATACGACGTAAGGAGAAACAATTATTAATCGTCGAAGATTCGATCTCGATATTTTGACGAATCTCTACGTTTTAGACCTTCCGAGTCCGAAAAAAGCATTTCTGGAATTATGTCTGTCTTCCTATGAGCACTATAACTCAAAACTGTACGAGGTAGACGGATGAAATTTTCTTTGTGGTCTTTACACCAAAATTGTAGATTTCTATCAACTTTTGGACGAAATCCACCTACGGGAATTCTGTCTGCTTATACGTCTGAATGCATGCGAACACAGAGACTCAAAAACACAAAGAGCTAGATGGTATGTAGATTTACTTTATCTCATCCAACGTAGCGGAAAGTATTGTAATCGTCAAAAAATTCGATTTCTAGATTTTAATGAATTTCCACGTTTCAGACCACTCTAAATAAAAAAAATGGAATTATGTAAATCAGTAACTCAAAAGTGGAATGATATACGCAGATGAAGGGCCGCGGTGACCTAGTGGTAAGGTCTCGGCTTCAGGGCCCGAAGGTCCCAGGCTGGAAACCCTATCCCACTGAAGATCTGCGGTGTATGCGGGCCTGTTGTATGTTAAATCATACGTAGGGGATCAAACGTCCTCCGCTGGTGTTTGGGGGGGGTACTAGCTTAATTATCGTTCCCGTCATCTGACCGCGGTTCAAAATGACGAGGTCCTTCCCAAAAAAGCCCTCGTGTTGCTTCAAAAACGGGACGTTAATATAACTAAACTGAACTACGCATATGAAATTTAGTATACGATTTTACAATCAGAATTGTAGATTTGCATCACATTTTAGACCAAATCCGCCAGCAGTTTGATCATCTGTTGGTCTGTCTATTCGCGTTTATGTGAACGCGACAACTCAAACACGCAACGTCTGAGGTGAATGATACTTGATATGTAGTTTTGGCACCAAATTTTGGACGCAATCGATCGAAAGGAAGACGTCTAAAATGCATTATTGGTTTTCTTCATTGTACGGTGAAACTTGTGAATAACGATATATCTATAACGATAAACCTGCCTATAACAAATTTCTTTGGTTCCTGTGGAATTCTTATTTTCTGAATGTGTTTTGAACTATCCTAAAGAGATAATCACTTTTTAGATTCATCTGTCTATAACGATAAGTTTACCTTTTCAGAAAGGTGGTACCGTACAACACCGAATTTTTTTTCCTTGTAAAACTGTAGAGAGTTAGCCTATTATCCAGAATTCGAGATAACAGGGGAACTTTGCAGAGGGTATTAGAAACCGTAACCTGTTGTAGCAGGAGGATCGGTTTAAGGATCCGTATTCCTAATTAACTCTCTACAGTATTTTATTTCAACATTGCTAAATGCTTCCGATTTGCACCTGAACTCGTTAGATGGATTCAAACATAGGTGTATACAAGTGCCATTTGCATCAACAAATAAAGAAACAAAATTAACAGATTTTTTTCTCTGTGATTTTATTATGAAGTAAAATTACGCATATATTTCCCTTTTATGCATATTTTTACTGTTAGTAAAAAAAATTAACTAAAATCTTCCCTTTGAAGTTCTTAAAAAGTTTAAATAATTTAAAGTTTCTAAAATACAATTTTTATATCATCGAGTGTATAAAAGTAGTTAGCATATTAATACATGCACACGAACATAAAAATAGGATGCGCAAATGCTGACCCTGTCTACAACGATAACCTGTATATAATAATATTTTCTTTAGGTCTCCACAATATCGTTATAAACATGTTTTAGTGTACTAGGAAGCATAAAAAGCGCCATACTGTGTTAATATCCGAGAAAGTCGGGGGTGAGAGCATTCCCGCTGGTTCCATTTCAGTTTGCCCTTCCTCTGTGGCCACCACGGTGAAATGGAGTCAGTCTCTGCTACGGAACCAGATGGTCGAAGCTTAGAGGTCCATTTCTACAGATGTTCCGCCGTGTGGACGGGCCTGTTGCACGTTAAATTCGTCGGAATCAAACTTCCTACCGCTGGTATGGTGTAAAAATACCCACACTGGCCCGGAACTACCCAAAAAGGGTGTAAGGCCGGTAGAGGACCAGTGGCGAGACCTCCATCAGCATGTGGAGGACGGGATTTATTGGGTACAATAAAAAAAAATGATATAGGCATTGCCCGAACAGGGGCAGTAATTTTAAATACAAGAGAGCTGGGAGTGTAAACATGGTTCGACCCACCTCGGTTGGGAGAAAATAGCTTGATTTACTGCTCGGGCAAACAAGGAACAGTAAAAATATATAAAAATAGATAAGTATTGAAAAAGAAACAAACAAATAAACACAGAAAAAGCAGTAAAAATCAGATATATAAAAAGGTCAAATATTGAAACCCCATAGTATAAAAACAAAACATACACAAACAATATTACACATCAAACGACACACAAAACACAAATAGAAACTGTACCAAACATAGAATTAAAAATACATAAATTAATAATAATAATAATAATTACTTCTGAGATAGAGAGGAATAAATTCCGTTAGTCAACGGTAATGCACGTCCCGGGTATAAAGGAATATCAAATTATCAGTTACAGAATGTTTTTTGAGTAAAACTGCGCGAGTTAAAAATTACTTTATGTCCTATACAGGATAAAAACGGCCAATGGGAAAGGAAAAGGAATGAAATTTTGTAGTCTAAAAATAAAAACAAGGTCAAAAAGTAGAATGCATAGCCCCATCACCCACCCACCCCCCAAAAAAATCTAAACAACGTTAGGTCATTGACAACGTGGCAACAGGTTTAAAGAACTGCGGAGAGACTCGGAAATTGGAACAGTCATCTATTGTCGGGGCCAATGGACCAATAGCTGCCATAGGGCGCAGAGAGAATCCCACACCAAGGAACCGACAGGGTACAATAAGTTTTAAAAAAAACACGCATAAACAAGTGGAGAGCGCTATAAACTTATAGAACTGTCATTCAGTGAAAAATTAAATAAAAAATAAAAAGTATTTCTTAAAAAATCTCAACTCATGTAAATAATAAAAAAAGAAAGACTCAGCAGGCGGGAAGTCAGGAGCACAGAATGCTGAACTGTAGAAAGAGTGAAATAAAACCCAATCCTGAGAGGAGATGTCAAGCGAAAAGTCCTTGGCAAAATGGTAAAAGATAAAAAGAGTAAGAACAGTCTTTCAATATGATAAGATAGAAGTAACACGGACCCTCAAGACATCATTGGAGTCAGTTATGGTCTCTCTCCTGGGTCAGTGTATCGCAAATGTTCCTGCTGGTCCTGAAAGCGCCTTCCATTTTGATGACAGCCTGTCTATTTGGAAGTTTGGAGAGGAGAGTTCCAGCTCAGCTGTCGTCCCCATCATCTGACCATGATTCCTAATTGTGACGTCCATCCTCAAATAGTGCTCTTGTAGTTTTGGAAATAGGACATTAATTTAATAAAACTGAACTTCTCCATCCCTCTCTCCAAAAAATCAAGGAGAGTGATCTCCCCTTCAGTGGCGAATCCAGGGGATGCTATGGGGTCTGCAGTCCGCTCCAAGGCCAAAGCAGAATCCTTGAATTTTTTTTAAATCACTACATCTGTTTGTTCTTAATCTCCTTTGAAAAAATTTGCAACATTGCTTTCTGGCTTGACAGGCTCGAATTTTTTCTGTTTTTGTAGTCATTCCACTCGTATTTGTAGCGCTGACGCGGTCGTAAACATTTTTTGGCTGGTTATTTTATCATATTTTTATTAAGTAAAAGAAAGTATTGCAGTGTCATTTGCGATTCTTATTATCAGGTGGGTGAAGTCTGTAAAGTTAAAATGTTTTGATTTTCATAAGCCACGAGATTTGATATTCGATAACTTTGGCATTAGTGATTAATGTTTTGCCAAATTTCTTAATTTCCATTATAGAATATTACTGAAAATAACACTTATTGTAATTGAGTGAGATTTTCAATCCTTCGTTCACTCCAGTAAAATTTGGAGACGTCACGACGATACAAAATTTTTATGACCTCAGCGCCCCCTGAGTCAAATTCTGGATTCGCCACTGTCTCCCCTCGACTTCCTGGTATCTAACATTTTTGAGCATTTTTTGTGAAGTTTCGTAACATAATGAAGAAAATTGAGATTGCATGTTGAACCTCTTCTCTTTATCCGATTGCGTGCAAAATTTGATATAAATCTACAATTTTTGTGTAAGACTACATACTGAATTTCATTTGTGTAGCTTGTTGCGTTTAGGAGTTATTTAGCTCACATAAACACGAATAGACAGGCTAACAGACAGTCAACTCTTTGGCGGATTTGGTTTAAAATTTGTCACAGATCCTCAAGTCCGGCGATAAAACCATAGACGGAATCTTATCCCTCCAGTTTATTGTGGGTTTCAGTTATCGGGTTTACATACAAACGGGCGGGCACGCAGACAGATTTCCAGTAGATGGATTTCCTTCAAAATCTGATAAAGATTTGCTATATTGTTAGTAAAATGGCATTTCCTAAATCACATCCATATAGCTCATTGCATTCTTTAGTTATTGAGTTCACAGACTTTCCAAAAATGTTTTTTTTTTCGCACTCAGGGAGGTTTAAAACTTAAGGATTCAATAAAATATCGAGGTCGTATTTTTTGACGATTATAATACAGGGTGGACATAGATTATTGAACCCATTTCAAAAATTAATATAAAAAATTAATGATACAATTGCGTTTTTTTTTAAATTAAAGAGCAAATGAAAACGTTTTTTTTCAGATGGGTGGCGCACCATTACGGCGCTCTAAATTTGCTACAGCGAGAGTTTTCTATACACAACGGCCACCAATCAGCAGAAGCCGATGCGCGTTTTCTGGTTTCCTTTTTCAGAAAAATATCTCGAAAACTATTCAGTTTTCGTATTACAATTGAATTAAAAAATTGAAGAGCGTAAAATTTCCTACAAATACGTGCTTTTATTTTTCCTTTAGCTTTAAACGTTTCGCAGATAATGGCTCTAAAAATGGGAGATACCCAATAATTTACAACCACCTAGACCACCGTAACGGCGCGTTACCTATCTGAAAAAAAAACTTTTAAAATTCGCTCTCATTAAAAAAAATCGTAGTTGTAAAATTATTATTATTTTTTATTATTATCAATTTTTGAAATGGGTCCAATAATTTATGACCGCCCTGTACTTTCTCATATACGAAGTACACAAAAAGAAAGTAAAATAAATAAATAAATAAATCTTTGAGAAACCCAAATCTTGTAGTATATGCTGAAAAAAAAACTCGATCCCACACAATTGCAAACATATAAAATACGAAATGTGTAAATGAAGCATTAATTAATAACATATAAATAAACTTTATTCAGTTCACCCCTCTAGTAAATTTGAATTAGCTGTTTCAAATCAATATGGCCTTCTAAAAAATTTTACTGACGAAGTTTCGGCCTTACAATGTCGTTTTTCCCGTTAACACATTTGGGGTCGCAATCCATAGTTTCAGGAAACCTATTCTTAATGAAATATTACCGAACAAAACATGCTTAACGCAGTTATGAGCTCGCAGTTAAGAGTTTCTGCTATGAAAGTGTTTTTTCCATTTTCTTCTCCATAGGCGGCACATTTATCAAGAAACTCATTAACTTTCTTTCCGAGAAGTACAGAGTTTATGAGAAAGAAGAAGAGAATTTCAGCCTTCTTTTTCTTCCCACAAAATTACTACGTAGAATGATTTCTTCAAGAGAGTGTTGTTCGAAGTTGGAGTATAGACTTTCATTTTAGAGCTCAGCATCAAATATGCAAAGAAATTTCAGAATTTCTTTTTTTTTTCGGTTTTTTTCAAGCTTTTAAATATTTATACATTTACTTGTTTTTACGTGACTAGCTTCTTGCATTTTTCAAATCACCATTTCCATGATTTTATGTCTTTAAACATTCTTTTATTAATTTATTGAAAAGAATTTAAGAAGCTTGCTAGAATTTCAGCTATTTGTGACTTTATATTCACGGCAAATAGCTTCCTTCAAAAGATAAGTGCTTGCAAATTCAGCGCTGTGAGCGAATTTTCACCACATTTTTTATATATATTTATTTAGCTTGACTTGTTTCATGCTTGTAAAAATAAATTTTGTAATCAATTTTTTCACTCACTTTGGTACGCTAGAGTTATAAAATTTTGTACACTTTCGTACCCTCGATGATAATACACTATTTTTACATTTTCAGAACTTGATTGTAAATTAATCGATTAATATAATTAAATTTTGATTCCATACCAATGGCTCCACCTGAAAGTGAACTTGAGAAAAAAAAATTGATTTCAAGCTTCAATAATATTTATAATAATGAGTCATAAACTAAATTCTAAAAAATTAAAATGATCAAAATAAAAAAACGGCTTAAACGGTTAGAGGTTTTAAAATTTATTGAAACGATGTTAGGAAACAATTTCATTTCTATGCTGTTTTCATATACATAAATTTCACAACAAATAATTTACTTGGAAAGAAAAGCATGAGAAAATTCAGCGCTCACATGTAAAACTGAAATTACACTCTATCTAAAATTTAATTGTTATTGAAGTGATGAGCTACATTTTAGTTGGTCCCATATTTATTTTATTTGTAGACGCATTTTCAATTTAAATTGCCATTGATCTTTAAACTACATTTATTATTTTTTTTAGATCAGGCATTAACTTCAAATTTGATAAATTACCACTTCGCACTCTAATTTACCAATAAATTATCTTTTTTTTATTACGAAGAAGAATATTTGAAAATACCGAAATACAAGAAACTGCTTGGCATAATATTCATTAATTAATAAAATGCTTGGTATTAATAATCATTGCTGATATACTAATCTAGCAAAATATTTAAAATAATCGTAACAACCGTTTTGACAGGTGTCCTTTGGATATTCATTGAAAGTATACAGCAGTTTTTAGGCACTTTTATTTATCTTGTCTTGCTCCGTGTTTATAACGATGGAAAGTTGTTATAGATTTTTCAGTCATTTTCTGACGGGCTGGAGTTTGAAATTTTGCACACTTGTATGCTCTTGATGACAATACACTATTTAAATATTTTAAGAGCTTACTTATCAGTTAATCAATTAATTTGATTCCATACGAGTGGCGCCACCTAGTAGACAAAAAGAAAAATGGATTTCAAGATTCCATTATATGTATAATAATAAAGAATAAATTAGAGACTAAAAAGTAGAAAATGATTAAAATAAAAGAAAAATCTCCTTTTTAGTATACAAAATTGAAAAACAGTTGAAAAAAGTTTGAAAAACAGTTTTTGTCTGAAGTTTTTTCTCATACTGTAACTTTATCATTCTAAAGAGTTAAAATCTTTTCTCTGTTGGATGCGAGTAGGAAATCTTTACTTATAGGACAATGAAGAAATAATAATTATTGATATCAAAATTTATGTAACAGAATTTATGCATTTTGTATTTTATACAAGCAAATTAGTTATTTATAACATATTTCTAAATTAATTATTCAGTATTTGAAATAATAAATAATCCACTTCATTTCATTTAAACAAACAAGATCTACTCATTCACGTTTTCATCAATTTATCATTCATTAATAATTTATTTCGTAAGAAAATTGCTGTCTCTTCATGAAAAAATCAGAGATCTGTCCTACGAATTTTCATTTTAATCCTACGTTAATTATGCAGAATAAATTAAGGTACAGTCCAACTTTTTTAACCCTAAAATGATTATGCAAATGGATATGCACAACTGTTCGTGGACGAAATAAAAATATACATTGGATCATTTGTTCAAGTCTAAGATCAAGTACTGAGAAAAGCGACAATTATGCCTTTTACTCTTCTGCTTAGCGAAACAAAATAGATCATGTGAGCGCATTAACTCCCCCTAACATTTTATCCGTTTTGGGTATCAAAAATCAAAACCTGCAACTTAGAAAACCAAAATAATTCTGTATTGCTTCAGTTCCTGATTTTATTTACAACAAACTCGTGCACCTTAACATTTTGCCCGCAAGTGGTCGAGCGCGTTCAGGCTTCGAACGGAATTTCAATAGGAAAGTTGTGAGTTCTATTCTCGGGCTGAGCTCTTAACCAGCATTATTTAAAATTGGTAAGACGACGTGCAGTTTAACAAGGTGTTGCTCGCTGAGGTCAGGTTGGACGATGCACAAATGTGGGCCAGTTCTACCTGAAAATACACCAAGAAGGCAACTAACCCACGTATAGTGTAACTACATTAACCTCAGGTGATGCTCAAGTACTCCAAAACACATTTTGATCAAGAAAAGCTGCCACACTTCCCCTTTATCATGAGTCCTTGGCTTATGATAATTCATATCGAAACACCCCGCCCTGGCACTAAGCTGTACGGTGCATCTGTATGACAGTCGCTGAGCCAGCTCGAGGCCGGAGTTCTTATGGCCATCACCGGCCACGGCCGGAACCCTCCCGTAGGTGGCAAGCACTATCATCGGCAAAGGGCAAGCCCCAACCGTTATTGTACCCTCTGAGGAAGCGAGACCCCGCTTACTTATCCGGCGGCTTCTCATCCAGATATTCGGTGTGCTCCCAAAGGGCCTTCTCTGATGATAATGGGGGAGTGTGTATAATTAGTTAAGCTACTACGACTACTAAGCTTCCCCATTCCTAGAGAGTAGATCGCTCCTACACAACAACACATAAATATTTTCTTTCGGTGATTAACAATTTTTAGATACACACCAGAAAAATCGCCCGATTTCTAAAATTTATCTTGACACAATACGCTGTTTGATATTTTCTACGTATCTGATGCAACTAATTCGTCATTTTCTGCACTGAGAAGAAATACTGAAAGTCGAGCGTACTATAATTTTGATAATAAAGATCAGTTTATTTGTTAGATCGATGACTTGTGTTAAAGCTATACCTGGTTCAATTTGGACGGATCTCGTAATTTTAAACAATGGTTCAGGTGAGAAGTACGATTCGGCTAGATTCCCTAAATTTCCACAGCTTAACAACGTAAGAACGTTTGAACCATTATAAATTTTATGCTCATCGAAATTTTTTGAGATATTTAAACATAGAAGAATCTTTTCCAAGTATTAGATTTGAATTTCCATATGTTATTTTTTCAATCACCATATATTTCTGGGTAACAACAAGACAGTAGTTTAGGATAAAGAACATTCAAATATAACATCGGAAGTAAATGATGACCACATCGTCTGTATATTGCTGGAGAGAACAGATTCTCAATACCATACTGAGCGATCACGCGTACAGGTTTTTCTGCATTATGCTAATAATGCAGAAAAATATAAAAATAATGTCTTTCAAAGCGATTCCAACAGTTTAGTGCAGCAGTTCCTAACTTTTTTTTCTCTCCTGTGGCCTTTAATTAGTCGTTTTATTTTTGAGTAACCCCTACTGCCATATAACTCCCCCAACCACTCTCAGCACAAGGAAGTTCTTATTAATAATGTTAAGCCCTTGGGTTAGCTTAAGTCAGACGACTCGAATAAATAACATTTGTAGGATTTGCTTTTAATTCTACATTTTAATGCATTATTTATAATATCATTCGAGTTCAACGCCAAAACAAATGAAAACAACATCGAAATAACTTCGCATTACGTTATGATGTGAGCTAATAATTACTCATCTTCATAATCAACTATTCAAGTGGAAGACAACTTCAATAGGATCTTTCAGCTTGAATTATGGAGCTGAGTTTTAAAAAATTGGGTAACAGATATTAACTCATGTCTGAAGTTGCGTCAAGCTTGTATGTATTATATGCATAAGACATATAAGTAATATACGCATATGACGAGAATGCTCTTTCTATAAGTTGTGTGTTTGTGAAAGGGATTCAATATTTTATTGCTTTGGAAATGAGAACTTGAGAGAACAAAATTATGCTCCTCTTTTTTCATTTGAATCCCTTTTGTTTTGTATTTTCAGCCATTTCCAACATAAGTTTTGTGTACCTCCAGTGGTGCTCTTACCACATGCTGGGAACCTCGAACTTATGCTAATAAGAATAAATAAAGTCATTGACAAATTCAATCTTTAAAAAAAATGTCTTCATTTAGGCGTCGAAAAGAGTATGATTCCAAGTATTGAAATCCATGGAGGTAGAAGCGAAAAATGGATTCAAACATAATTCAAGCATGAACTAGATGTGGTTAGATGAAGATTACATGGAAAAAATTTTTATCGCATGCATACATCTTGCTTTCATTTTTTTTCTTAAATGAAAAATTTTTTTGTCTTATAAGTAAACGGTTATCGTAACTTAGTCTTTCGATCGCATGATTCATAAGCCGTCAACAAGTGGAAACGCGGAGTCGCAATGGCCTAGAGGTAAGATTTTCGGCTTCGGGACTGTCGGTCCTAGGATCAAAAACGGATATAAAAATCGATCTGTCTTGTATGTGGTCCCGATGTCCGTTGAATCCTACTTCAAGGGTCAAACGTCTTTTCGTCAGTATGGCGCGGAAATTTAGTGTAAGGGGGTCCCGCCTCAGGTGTCTTCCATGTCCTCTGAAAACGGTTCAAAACTATGAGATTCGTACCAAAATAGCCTTCATGTTATTTCTAAACGAGGAGTTAATATAAGCAAGTGAAAATGCATGCATCTAACAGCATCTTAGAGATGATTTCTTGGAATCTGAACTCAATTATTTATGTTTAGCTATCTCTTAGGAAAGCATAAAAAATGATACTGTAAGGAAATTCACCTTGTAGTTGTTGTGGTCTACGATAGATGGCGCAACACAAGACTGTTTTCTTATAAAATTTTAGTTGTCAGTCGAACGGTAGCTTTGGTGGTTGTGTTTGAGAATGAAGTGTGTGTTATAATTTTGTAGCCATGACCAGAAATACAAGAATTTGTAATGTATAGTTTTCTATTCTTTATTTTAATGTATATGTGTGTTTGTTTATGTTGTGCTAGTCCTGTGTGTGTCATTAATAAACTAAATGAAAAAGAAATATTGCTTAATTTCTCGGCTACATTTTATAGGACACCACAATACTAATTTATAAATAATAATGATACGTTGAGTTGGTACAAAGCGTATGAGTTCTTAATGAACCATACATTTACTAGTTTGGACACAAATCCCCTTGCTAATGTATGACACGATTATCTTTCTGCCACAGAATTCGACTGTCAAAATTATTATAAATGAAAGAATGTAAACTTTTTTCACTTGTTCTGTACATAAGATTTCTATTCATCTAAAGCATTTTCTGAAAATGTGCATTGCGAAATTTTCACACAAAATGCTTCTGTAAAATTTTGCACTAGTAGCGAACAATAGTACTCAATAAAATGATCTTGATTTAAAATATTTCATTTCAATTTACCAGATAAATTTCTAAAATTAACTTTCTTTTCGCTTATCATTCATTAAAAATTCATTGGTATATTCAATTTTTATGCATATATCTTCGCTTAGAGTCGCGAAAAATGTTTAAGATGAAAATATAGTCAGGAGTGACAAAACGTTAAGAAGTCGTAGTCCATAAAGCTGGGCATTGATGACACACTGTCTACTCCATTTGTACCAACAACTGGTTTGTATTCCTCTCATTCTAGTCGATAGATTTAGGCGAGTCATTCACAGGTGCTCCAAAGCGCACAATCGCCGCTTTGATCTCCCTACTCCTCCTCCCACCTGACTGGCTCCCACCCACACTCTCCCTCCTCATACTGGTTATTTCCGCGTTTTAGAGAGAGCACCCTCCCTTAACCACCCTGATTTCTCCAGTCTAACCACAACTCCCACGCACTTTCCCCCTCCCCAAAGCTCCCCCCCCACAGGGGTGATTTATCGCCCGCCTCGAAGAATCATATTTTATTTCTATGGCCATCCATTCCAATGGAAAACCAACCTCTTTGGAATTCCAATTTCGCAGTCTGTCTATGCATCTGTATTTCACAATGACGAATGGGTTTGACCTTCTGTGTTCCAAAAAATGTGGAGTGGAACAGCTGTGAATGTCCCGCTTAAGAAGTGAAGACATTTAAGATCGAATGTTCCAATAATTGAAATTGTAAGGTTATTCGTAGTTCAGTCAATTCTTATGATGTCACAGACACATAATCAACGTAACTGCGCATGTCATTTAACATGCTGTGCTTTCACGCCATGTCCTTTTTCCTCATAAAAATGCGCAATGGACTCCAAAATTAAAGTGACGAGACACATTTAAGAGCATTAATTAACTTCAGTCCTCTAATTTGCACTCACAGAATAAGTTCACAAGAATAAGTTCATAGGTTAATTTCTTGTTTATTAACAAATATTTTTACTCTTTTTCTGAAAAAAATCTTCAAACTGATAAAAGAAAGGTCTTTATTTAAAATATAAGAAGAAATATTTCGAATCCTATTATTTTCACCAGATTTAGAGGCTATGGCGATCCTGAATTCCTTCCGATGACGTCACTCTTGAAACTATTTACTTAGCTGCGCAATACACGAGCGATGCACGAGGCAGCAGACTAGATGTTCATGCACCAGATAATTTCATCTGTTTTGTGTTCCATTAATATCTAACTGGCACTTTCTTAATGTTTTAATAAATGTTGTTAATTTTTATGCCTAAAGTTGTTGCTCTATTTTCATGAATATTTGGATGCAATCCTTTTACATAATTCAGCATCCATATTGGTGACCCTACAAGTGAATGAACCTCGTTTCCTGTGCTGCCGTACAGTTTAAAATCGATCCATCGGAAATTTGTTCAAATGGCGGTCAGCGTATTGTACAAGATTAATTAGATTTTCAAGTTCTCTTTAACAAGCCTAATTGACAAGACTGGACAATATTAATTGATTTTCGAGAAGGACTAATACGGCGTTCCTGTGGTCAGTGAGTTTATTTTTTATCAATTGTACTATTGGTGTATGTATTCGGTATTTTGAAGCTGAATTATTGATTTTGATGTATGAAGCTAACTGTTTAGATAATTTTCATCATAATTTATGTTGGATAATTTGGTTTTACATTTTCGTATTGGTTACTTTGAGTTTCAATGTAATATTTCATTTGTAATTACATATTTCAAGGCAATTGCTGAAGTTGTTTTTGTATTGTGATTTTGATTGCTTGGCTCAAACATGCCTGGAAATAATCAGGATTCCGTCAGTGACGACGCCACAATTGCTCATGTTGGCGTCAAACTACCGCCTTTTTGGAAAGCAAATCCGGCGTTGTGGTTTGTACAGCTTGAGGCGCAATTTGCCTTGGCCGGAATTACTGTTGATGATACAAAATTTAATCATGTTATTTCTGCAGTCGATTCTGAAATTTTGAATTCTGTCAGTGATATAATTTTGAGACCACCCGATATTGATAAATATACAATATTGAAAAAGCGTTTGATTGAGTTGCATTCAGAGAATAAAGCTTCTAAAATTCGTACACTCTTGCAAGGATTAGAACTTGGCGACCAGAGGCCATCACAGTTGTTAACACGCATGAGAGCTTTGGCTGGTGATACTGTTGGGGAACCATTACTAAAATCTCTCTGGATGGGTAGACTTCCAAATAGCACCCAAACAATATTAGCTGCTTTGAGTGAGGATCTGGCTGGTCTGGCAACTGTTGCAGACAAAATTAGTGATTTGACTAATCATTCCAATATTAATGCAGTTCACGTTACACCTTCAACTTCTGATGCTAGGGTAACCCAACTTGAACAACAAGTCACTCAATTGACTACATTAGTTGGCGAGCTTTCTTCAACCATATGCCAAACACGTTCTCGAAGTAGAGATAGACAATTTAACTACGGACGTAGTCGCTCCCGAGACCGCTTTCGGAAATATAAAGAATCCTCGAGTGGTATTTGTTTTTATCATACTAATTTTGGTAAAAACGCAAGGAAATGCAATTCTCCTTGTTCTTTCAATTCTCCGGAAAACTAAATCGGCGATCGTCCACTGGCCTTGGCAACGATCGCCAAGTTAATCGAATTATGTTGGCCGATAGGATTAGTAAACTGAGATTTTTGGTGGATACCGGAGCAGACGTATCAGTTTTGCCAAAATATTATGCTCCAAAAGCTGATTCCTCAAATGAGTTACTCCTCTTGGCTGCTAATGGCACCAAAATATCGACTTTTGGTCGAAAGCGCCTGACTCTAGACTTGAATTTGCGTCGAACCTTTACTTGGCCTTTCATAATAGCGAATGTTAACCAACCAATCATTGTTGTCTATTTTTTGAAACACTTTAACCTTTTGGTGGACGTTAAGAGTGGCTGTTTGATTGATGGAATAACTAAATTAACCACTCAAGGCAAATACACGCGAATACTGATTCGCTAACTTCTGGTATATCTATTTTGCTTGGTGATTCAGAATTCTATGGGATTTTATCGCAGTTCCCGGAACTAACCAATCCATCTCAACCAAAGAGAAACAACAAGCCAACTAAAGTCCATCACTTTATCGAAACAACTGGTCAACCAGTATTTTCGAGGCCTCGTCGCTTATCTCCCGAGTTGCTTAAGATAGCACGTCAGGAATTTGAATTTTTAATGTCTCAGGGTATAGTTCGTCCTTCTAGCAGCCCATGGGCAAGTACTCTACACATGGTGAAAAAGTCTAATGGCGAATGGAGACCATGTGGCGACTACCGTCGTTTGAATGCAATTACCATTCCTGATAGGTACCCAGTACATCATATCCAAGATTGCACTCAAATTTTTTTCAATAAAACCATTTTTTCCACCCTAGATTTAATGAGAGCTTATCACCAAATTCCTGTTAATCCGGCTGTCATACCAAAAACAACTATTACAACTCCATTTGGTCTTTTCGAATATGTTTTTATGCCCTTTGGCTTGCGTAACGCCGGTCAAACTTTTCAACGCTATATACATCAAGTTTTGTCTAACTTAGATTTCTGTGTTCCATATTTTGACGATGTACTAATTGCATCGAATAACTCTGAGGAGCACAAACAGCATTTGAAGCAAGTATTTGAGCGATTGTCTCAACATGGTTTAAAACTCAACCCTTTGAAATGTGTTCTTGGAAAATCGTCAGTAAAGTTTTTAGGATGTCTGATCACATCCGAAGGTGTCAAACCTTTACCAGAGAAAGTTCAGGCTATTTCTCAATTTCCTAAACCTCAAAATATTGCTGAACTTAAGCTCTTCTTGGCTATGCTTAATTTTTACCGTCGTTTTCTGCCTAATGCCGCAGATACACAAGCTAGTTTACATGAATTTTTAAAAAATTCAAAAAAGAACGATAAGCGACCCGTTTCCTGGACAGACGTCACTCTGGCAGCTTTCGAAAAATGCAAAGCTGCCATTATTAATGCAGCTACTCTGACTTTTCACGCACCTAATCAGCAGTTATCTATCATGGTCGATGCTTCTGATTTGGCTATAGGAGCCGTCCTTCACACTACTATATCCCTTGGTCATAAGCCACTTGCGTTCTATTCGCGAAAACTTTCACCTTCAGAACTTAAATATAGTACGTATGATAGGGAACTTCTGGCGATATATGCAACCGTAAAACATTTCCGACACTTATTGGAAGGTCAAAATTTCATAATATTCACAGATCACCGACCTCTAACGTTTGCTTTTACCAAAAAATCTGATTCTTCTTCTCCAAGATAAATAAGATACCTTGACTTCATTTTTCAGTTCAGCACGGATATAAGGCACATAACGGCTTCAAAAAACGTTGTCGCCGACACTTTATCCCGTATTAGCAACGTGCATTTAACAAAAGTAGACTTTTCTGCCATGGCGAATGCACAGGCTTCTGATGAAGAACTTCAAGCTCTTTTATCAAACAATGAACTGTCACTTCTTTTGAAACCTCTCTCTACTGACCCCACTTCATCGAAACTCTACTGTGATATCAGGAATGACATAGTCAGACCTTACGTACCAGCGAGTTTCAGAAAGACAGTCTTCCAATCTTTGCACAACCTCTCTCATCTAGGTATCCATGCCACTAAACGTCTGATTGGGCAGAGATTCGTATGGCCATCTATGCAAAAAGACATTTCCAACTGGACTCGTTCATGTCTGGATTGCTAAAGATCCAAGGTAATCAGACACACCAGCAGTCCACTTCAGTCTTTCCACCTACCTTCAGCGAGATTCGATCATGTTCACTTGGATCTTGTAGGACCTCTTCCGCCTTCAGACAACTGTGAATACCTACTCACCTGCATAGACCGTTTCACACGATAGCCTGAGGCAGTCCCCATCTCCGACATTTCCGCCGAAACCGTTGCACGTGCATTCATTAGTCAGTGGATCTCACGCTTCGGCTTACCTTCAATCATCACAACGGATCAGGGACGACAATTCGAAATTAACTTGTTTTCCTTGCTAAGCAAATTTTTTGGGCGTCCAAAAGATCAGGACGACCCCTTACCAGCCATCCAGCAATGGAATTGTCGAGCGTTTTCATCGATTTTTAAAGCAAAGCCTCAGATGTCACGCATCCACGAAATGGACCGAATCAATTCCATTGGTTTTGCTCGGACTCGGAACGGCATTAAAGGAGGATCTACAGTGCACGTCAGCCGAACTAGTTTATGGTTCAACCCTGAAACTACCAGCGGAATTTTTTGAAACCCCTTCACTTAACGTCGAACCTCATCAGTTCTTAAAAAATTTACAAAACGTGATGGATCAACTTAAACCTGTTTCAACTGCATCTCATGACAGACAAAAAGTGTCCGTGCATCCAGCTTTAGGGACTTGCACACATGTGTTCGTGCGCCACTATGCAGTTAAAAAATCACTACAAGCACAGTACGATGGTCCTTACTGCGTACTCAGACGAACTGATAAAACGTTCACAATCGAGAAGAACGGCAAAGAGTCTACAATCAACATTGATCGTGTAAAGCCTGCGTTCTTCGAGAACTCCCATCAGTCATCTGCACCAACCACAGCGTCACCACCTCTGACAGCTCCATCTTCAATGCAGTCAGTACCTGAACCTTCTCCATCTATTCCGGCCTCACGACCAAATTCCTCTCCACCACCTTATGTGACGAGATCTGGCCGTCGGGTACACTTTAACCCTCGTTACCTCTAACTCCAGTGCCTGCTGCACTACTAGAGGGGGGAGTACTGTGGCGATCCTGAATTCCTTCCGATGACGTCACTCTTGAAACTACTTACTTAGCTGTGCAATACACGAGCGATGCACGAGGCAGCAGACTAGATATTCATGCACCAGATAACTGAATTTCATCTGTTTTGTGTTCCATTAATATCTAACTGGCACTTTCTTAATGTTTTAATAAATGCTGTTAATTTTTATGCCTAAAGTTGTTGCTCTATTTTCATGAATATTTGGATGCAATCCTTTTACATAATTCAGCATCCATAAGGCTTTCAGAAACGAAAAGGAAATTGCTCGCTGATTTGAAAATGTAAATTCAAATCCACCCATTTATGGTTTTGTTTGATATCAGTAGAATCAAGCTTCCTATTAATTAAACCTATAATTAGTATGGAATTTACTAAAGAGAAATTCAACCGCTCTTTAAATTGACTTCAGATTTCAGCTAAATGCAAGTGAAAGTATGGTATATTCAATTTTGATTGATGCTTAATTAACGCTTCAGTGGATGAAAACTCTGAATCATAGTATTCAAACTATTGGAAAATGATTTGTCGTTTGCTTACCGTCGTTCAACGTCATTTATTAAATATTCATCAGGCCAATATTTTAGCGTACAGGTAATTGACATTCCAAATATTAATTATAAACAACAAAATTCATTTATTATGAAACATTTAATACTGACATTCGATATTTGTTAATAATTTATATTCGATAATGCTGCATTAAATAGAGCTAATTACAAATGAATATTTACCAACCCAAACTCTCCCAAATCTGATTTAAAGTAACAGCAAAAACATGCTGTTCATAATGAAAGTTTCATTTTGAAACCTTTATAAAAAGAAAATTTCTGAACCAAAAATTAACAGGCCTGGAACTATTATAAAGGAGGTCATGAGATTTTCTATCCTGCAATAATAATAATAACACGTAATAATTTAAAAGTCCTCACCATGGGAAATATCAGGATGCACAAATACCATTCACAGATTTAGCAAATAAATGTCATGTCAGTGTGGGGGGAGGGGGTAATTTGTTAGAGTATAACAACAAATAATATTATTACCATGCCACAGCCATAGGATTTTTTAATGTCATCTAAAGTCAGCATTCCAGTGAATTTCAAATCTTTCTTTTTTTTAATTTGAAATTGCTGGTCACAACCACTGGTATCTTCATCCTATAGTACAGATGTTCCCAACCTTTTTGGCTGTGCGGACCACCTGTTGTGTAAAAAAAAATATTTTGAGGCCCACTAACTAAATATACAGGTAAAAAATGCAAAAATATCTATAGTCCATTTTGGTCATGGAAGAGACAATATTTGGCTTAATCTTCTTTTATTCAGGCATTGAGGATATTAGGTTATTTCTTCATAGGTAAAGAATTCAATTTTTACGTAGCTCCATGACCAGTATTCAAAAGGTTACGCCTGAGAGGCGCGTTGTTGTTGTACGCTTACATGTTGGCGTGAAAAAGGGCTGATAGGAATGCGCACAAAGTTTAAGTACCCAGAAAAGGGAATTTCCCCGGAAAAGGCACGTGACTCGAGAAGAAAGTTGTGGTGCGCTTGTTACGATAGAAGTAGAAGTAATTAAAATGAGGTGTCGTTAAAAGTGATTTAAGAATTAAAGAAGTTAAAAAATTAAAATATATATTTATATATAAATAATAAATATGATATTTTAATTATATATATATATAATGCACGTACATGTTAGTGATTAGTAAAGCAGACTGTAAAAGGATTAAAATTATATTGTTTACAAAGCAAAAAATGAGTGATGATTCTTAAAACTCCCCTGACTTCGACTCTTGACTAGCGTTCCGAGGCCCACTAATATGCTATCTGCGGTGGGAACCGCTGCTATAGTAGATAGTTATCTGAATTGAATTTTATCTCAAATTGTCGAAATACTTTCTGAGAACTGATTGCAGAAAAGAACCAGAAGAACGATACCTACAAGAACGGTTCATCGCAGCACTCGAACCTCATTAACCAAATGGGAACTGTTTTTCAAGTTTAGGAAGTGAAAAAGGTTTTTATAGAATTTCTAAGGGCATTCATGAAGATGGACGATCCCAGGAGCTTTCGAAAACTTGTTGTCAAAGATAAAAAAATTCACACTATTTTAGAAAAGCGCATTTCCAAAAGCTTTAGAGAAATAATGCTTATTTCATCTTATATATTTAGAGAAATAAAACTCATTTTATTAGAGACGTTATTAATTAAAAATAGCCTGATGTCAATGTTACTTTGAAAGTTCAAAGAACATCCGTTCTGTTCGTAAAACGGATGTTTTTTGAACTTTCAATGTTGCACTGACACTAGACAATCATTTCGTAATAAAACGGAAATTTACACATAGTCTCCCCAACTATTTGATCCACATCCTTGATAAGGGAATGCATAATGATTTGAGAGGGATTGCTGTTTTTTTTTCTTTCTGCCATATTGAAAGAAATTCATGAATAAAGAATTTAAATAGTTTTGAGCATGAAGACTAAAGAGTTGGTTCCAGGCAAATCTTCGACATTTTTCAGTATGCTTACCAAATATTTTGCTTTATAGTTGTAAAATAAGTATAAATTGCCTATCTCACACTTCATCCATAAAATATCGCAATGGAAATAAGGAATCGTGTATATTTGCCACTTCTGCATACAAATATTTAGTGCATATTTGAAAGAAAATACAGGGTGTCCACAAATTATTGTCGGGATTTCCTTGCCTTATACAGTGCCTTCTTAAGAAATTTGAGCACGCTGGGTTAGAGTAATTTGACTCCCTATCAAAACCTTATCTAGAAATTTGAGCGCCAGCAAAAATACTTACCTAATAAAATAACTGAAGAGAAAAAACAGTCACCAGTTTTTTGATTAATGCTTTGCAATTTTTAAAATCAGCGTTTCTTCAAAACAAAATTTTGAAATCAAGCTCCCGCTACCCTTGATCGGACACTTGATTAACTTTAACGGTTACAATATAAAAAATATTATTTTCTTTTCTATTCTATTCCATATATTTATTTAATACAAAAAATAGAATAATATACTTAATATTTAAATTAATATAATAAAACAATTATATTGAAATTAATATAATGAAACAATAATATTTAAATTAATATAATATTTTTTCTTGCAAAATTAAAATAAAATCAGTACGCGCCCTTGGATCAACGACACCCCATCAATTAGCCCATTGTAGAAGATGGCCCTGACCTTATAACTTTTGATTAAAAAACATGACGATAAATATTATTGCATATTCACAAAGTGCAACTCAAAAAGATTTTTAATAACGCAAACAAAGTTAAATTATTTCCACATGGTAGACTTTAACGGCATGCAACCCATTGACACTTGGCTGGAAATTGAGTTGAGTCTCGATGTGTTGCATGCCAAGAAAGGCTTACACAACTTCTGCACAAAGGGTTTTTAGATAACTGCCATTTCTTAAAAGTTATTATGTTCTTATTTCATTCAAGATACATAAATACTTAACGGCTCTTGTATAAAGATTGCATGCGTTTTACTAACCTAAACCTAGACACATCGATATAGAACCAGCCAAGTGTCTATGGCGCGAAAGGCTGACATATGGAGATTACTTAACTTTGTTTGTGTTATTAAAAAAACACTTTGAGTTGCACTTTATGAATGTACAATAATATCCATCGTCATTGCTCTGTAATCAAAAGTTATGAGGGGAGGAAATCCCGACAATAATTTATGGACACCCTGTACCCATTCACTGTTTGTAGTTAGTGTGCACGAAATTAATCCATTATCGGAGTAAAATATCCCAAATAGCACACAATGTTCCATAATATTGCTACGACATCTTCACTATATTGTACAGAATTCAGAATATCAACAAACATCGTAATAAAAATATCGCACAATATCTTTGTACTAACAGGGATTATCTGAAATTACTCTCGATGTGGCATATTAATAATATAAGAGTGCATTTGAGGATTAAACTTGGGTAGATAAATAAAAATAAATGCTTCCTCTCAACTTTGATTGGTCATTTTTATGATTCACAAAATATTCTATAGAGTTTTCTGAAAAGATTAATTGGGTAAATTTGAAGGAAGACAAAAGAGTGTATTGAAAAGTAATTAATTTTACTTGTAGATTAAAATACACTAACCATGATTAATCTAAAGCAAAAGCTAGTTACAGTCAAATAGCCAGTGCTATTTCAAAAGTATGCAGAAAGAGATTTATGGTACAAAATCAATTACAAAATCAAATCGATAAGCGTCTTTCTCTTTCAAATATTTAATCGCTCAAAAAGTTTTTGAAAATCACTTTTCTTATTGATTTCTGTAAGTAGGTCTTTCATTCAACAGTAAAATGTGCCATTTTGATCTTTCAAGTGTTGAGTGCATTTACCATCATTATGTACTAATATATGGAATGTTACGAACTATTACGATAAAAAAGAGAGACGACAGTACACAGAAAGATAAAAAACTATTTGCCATAAAACCTAGGCTTGCAATTCATTCAGAGTGCAATAAATGCAACTTTCAAAGCAATTCAGGTTCCAAATCAGCTGATGAATGTTGTTCAGAAACGAAACGGAGAGTTTCCTCACATGAGATGCACAAATGAACTGCTTTCTCCTAATGGTTAACTTTTTCCTAAATGGTTAACAGGGACTGTGTATTTGTGCGTGTGTTCTGAAGCACGTATTACGTGGCACGTTGCAGAACGTGCTGCTCACCACAAAATGAGATAAGTGATTTACGAACGAAGGGCAGTGGAGAATTTTGACATCATGAGGCCACAGATCCAAAATTGTTTTGAGGCCCTTCCTAATGTCATAAATTCGCCATCGGCTTAGCACTGCGAGGTACGTCGAATCAATTTTAAGCCCCCGACCCCGGATGTCGAGCACGAGGCGAGTGCCTTTAGCGCCTATGACAATGGAAGCCTCGGTACACATTTCCAACCACCGGCAGGCACTTTTAAGACATATCTAGACATATCCCCAGAACTAGAATGATTTGCGGTCTCCTTCGAAAACTTCGTTTCCCGAATATCTGTTTCATCAGACAAGATAAACACCACTTCAGGGATCTGACAAGGGTGCAGCAATACTTGATACAGTCTGTGCGAGGAAGTGCACAATCATTATTCTGGGGAGTTCCTTTATTACGAGGACCGTTCTCCCTCGTGTTGCTTAAAAATGGGACTTTAATATAAATAAACTAAACATTTAAGCATTTGCTTTATAAATGTTATTATGCCCTATATCTCTTAAGTAACGGTCGTTTCACTCTCTCTCTAATAAAAATCTCTGTGGATGAGTAACGTATCTTTTAACATGATTCAGCTCATTAAATGCTAGTGTAGTTAGTGACAAATGAAATAACCCTAATACCACATTTTATCCGTACCTGAAATAGGGCTATGTCTGTTTGTATTGTAATTGCTTTCTTATGGTGCTAAGATTAGGAGAATGGGATGCCAGTTTAGTCTAATTTAATTAGAATAACAACCCGTTTTGAATCGACAAGAGAAATATGTCGAGTCGGCCCTCATCATTTTGAACCGTAATGAGATGACGAACATGGCACATGAACCGACAGCTCCCCTCCCCTTCCTCCTCCAAATATGCAGACCAGTCTGGCGAGAGGCGTTTGATCCATAACGGATTTAGCGTACAACAGGTCTCCATACACGGCGGTCTTTGGTGAAATCTTGTCTCAAACCCGCACTCTCTGGTTCCGAGCCAGAGATTCTGCCACGAAACCACCACGGCCCCAGGTGGATACCGGATCGGATGCCGTCGTTCTATGAACAGGTTCGAAAACCTTGAAATGTATCCCTAATAGCCCAGTCTCCTATAGCTTCAGAAATAAAACGTTAATTTTACAAAATCTATGCACGACTGACTTTAACAGAGAGTAGTATTGGCTCAGAAACAGAGAGACAGTAAAAAGTCTATTTTTAAAGATATTTATAAGTAACATTTTATTTAATGCACATTGGAAACAATTTTAATTGAATTGAAGCAAATGCATTCTTTATGATTCCTAAGAGCATGCTTATCTAAACCACAAATTAACGTGACGAAATGCATTTACTCATTGACAACCGATTTTCAAGAAAATCTCATTTCCGTTGTTGTGGGAGAACGATGAAAGCAAATAAAAAATACTATTGTATTTTATGTTTTCTTTAAGGTTGGATTCTTATCTAGAGATAAATATCAAATTTTACGCTTTCATTTATGTAGAAGGTGTCCTTTTTTCTGGTGATAAAAAAAGCCTGCAATTCCAAATTAAAAGTGTCAGAAGAGTAATATAAGTCAAAAGAAATGTGTTATATACACAATAAAGTATAAAAAACTGCAAATGAAATTATTAAATGTTCTGTTTAAAAACCAAAGTTACTTCGAATAATGTTTGCCTTCCAACGTCCATTTTTAACTATATTAGTTTCTTTAAAACACTTAATGCTGTATAAGATAAAATTAGGTTTTCCGATCACAAAAAATTTTCAGCTGTAACACGTTTTCACGAGCCAAAAAGCGCATAAATAGATACTTACATAAGTAAATGAAATATTAACTAATAAAAAGTAAATGGAAAATATATTGAAAATTATAATTAGAAAAATTGAATGATTTTTTGAAAAATAAAAGCAGGTGCTCCCTCAATCATTAACATAAATCATCATTGAAACCTTTAACATGAATCACGACTTTAAAAGGTTAAGAACTTCGTGAATTCAAAATTATTCTACATGACCATAGTTTCAGTTGCCCTGTACTAGAGTACGTCGAATTTAAAAGATCCACTTTCACATGAATCCCATGTAAAAACATTTCGAATAAAGTACAAAGTAAACATACATAAAATAAGTTTGTTTTCTTTAGATCATGGTCAACAACACACTGTGAATCAAAACTTATAAGATCTCAGTACCAAAGTTGCATGTTTATAATTTTAATATTTCTCCAACTCCAGCATCATCCTTAGATTATTGAGTAAAGTCAAAAACGCAACTACTTGTTCATCATCAAAGATCTACAATGAAAAGTAACCGGAAAATCTAAAATTTCCAGAAATAAACTGGCAGTTATTCGAAAAGTTACAAAAAAGACCAGAGTACTTTGTTATAAAATAAGGTTTCATTTAGAATTAGCCAAAAAATAGTCGCCATGCCAATCAATCTATGAAACATATACAGTTGTTTCCAGTTTTTCGGAAAACGGATAGCTCTCAGAAGCCGGAAAAATTCATTCTTAATTTTCTCACTTAAATTAGAAATTTTTATATTAGCTTCTCAATACTTCAAAGTATGGGCATTCTAAACACTAAAATGTGTCTTGAAAATTAACATACACTGATTTGAATGAAAATGAAATGAGCACAAACCTAATTTCTGCGACTGAAAATGCAAAAGTAAAAGCAGCGACAATTCAATAGAACCACCACTATTAGAAATGCACATCATTTAGGATTTTTAAAGGTTTGATTACAACTTGCTTTGAGGTTTAAGCAAAAGACTAGACAGAGATTCGATTGTGCAGTTAGTTAAAAATGGAAAATGAAATAACCAAATAAATTTTTTTATGCAAACATCGTTGTTGTTAGAAAATACCTGACGCACAACCATTTCATTTGCTTCCAACAAACATATTGAAGCAAGAAAAAAAATAGCACGATTAAAAAGTCCTTGTGGACGAAAATGCTCTGCTTTATCGAATATTATTTTCTGGAGCTGTCGATAATTGTTGAAGAGGTGCCGATTAAATTTCTGAAGATCAAACAGAAGCCGATAAAAACATAAGAAATTTTAAATCTTGAAGATCGTGAATAATAAACTGTAAGCAAAAAGCAAGTACATAATTCTCGTGAACAAATAATGTAATTTCCCCTGTGAGAATAAGAGAAATTTCGGCCTTATTAAAAATTCAAAATGTGAGAAAACTCGTGGGTGTTATCAGGTTTGCTGCTTTACAAACAATAGATGAAATAATTCCCGAGAGAAATAATTTAATATAATGTAGTTTGCTAATGAAGGAAATAAATGGAATCATAAACAGAAATTATGTTCCTTATTTTAGCATAAATAAATTTTCACAGTAAGCAAATAAACAAGGTATTCTAGTATATAAAATAAAGTTTTTAAAATGAAGTTCGAATGAAAAGTTTAAATGATTGTACCTATTAAAACATACATGGTCTAGTACAAGCTTTCATAACTGCTAATAAATTTTAAAATTATATTTTAAAGTTGAAATAATTTCAAAAGCTTCAGCTTCAGAAATTAGTTCAATTCAGATTATTTTTCCCTCCGTTTCTTTTTATTTAAAAATTACCTTCAATTAATTAATATTTATGAATCATTCTGCACTATAAATATTAATTTATAACATTCATTTCTATATTTGCATGCTTAAAGGTGTCAGTTTGTTTTTCTTCGCAGAAAATATATTAAAGATATCATCGCTTAACAAACAACAATGCCTAAATCAATTTTTTGAAATTTTAAAGAGGAAGAAAAAACAAAATTGTTCGCAACCAATACCGAATATTTCTGAATTCTTTTCACATCTGATATGAACATGAGACCAGATGTGTCCCACTAGATGTTTAAAAAATTCAGAAATATTCGTTATTGGTTGCGAAAAATTCAGCTTTTTCTTCCTCTTTGAAATTTCAAAAAATTGTGATAGGTGGTGCTGTTTGTTAAGCGACGATATGCAACCTGTGAGAAAGGCCATAACGTTGCTTTGAAGCTCCTCCTTTTTCTGGAAGCTTTGACCTCCTAGCCAGTTCTTCAACTCAAGGAGGAGATGAAAATCACTCGTCGCTAAGTCGGGGTTATACACCGGGTGATCAGACACGTCTCATTTAAACTTCCGGAAGCTTCCGGAAACTCTTTGAACATGATCTTCTGTTGCGACAGACTTGCGTTCTTGTCGCTCTTCATCCTGAACGTCGGCTCGCCCGTCTTTAATTTTTCTGTATCATTCACGCACACCATCACTCATAAAGCTGTCACCGTATACTCGGCTCTTTCTTCGGTAAATTTCTGCTGCACTATTTTCTTCTGCTTGAAGAAAACGAATAACACTTAGCAACTCGCACTTGGCAGGAACATCAATTCTACTAGCCATGTTTACATGCCTACAGTTCAGCTGAAAATCGCGAGCTGACGTCGGCAGTAACAGATGTTATTGTTAGAGTCATGCGCAATCTCCCACCGTGCATTCCAACACCGATCTATCTCTTTTACGGTTCAATCGCGGGTTGAAAAAAAACGACCTTTGTACGAGAGAGTGATCAAAAAGTATCGTGACTGATACCCGCCACCAAAGCTAAAACACGCAGAGTGAAGACGCTTGGCAGGCATTGACCTCTAAACCTCCTACACATGCATCAAAAGTTACAAGGTCGTAGCTCCCCGCAAATTCTGTACAATAACTTTGAAAAATAATTGCACTATACTGTCGTCGCATTTGTTATGACCAGGACCCGGCGGGAGGCACGACCTGCTGTGCAAGGGGAGGGTGTAATGATGACCCTCTCAAATTTTTACTACATATTTTTTATATGCTATTTAAATAGCCCGCTGCGTCAACGAAGTACAAAAATTTGCCCCGACGGGGCACAGCATCCCCGATAGGGGGTCCTGACTCCCCGGACACACCCCACTGGCGCCACCCCTGTTTATGACAGAGAAATTTGTGTTGAAAACTGGGCCCAATCTCTTTGAATCCTCAATCACCTTGAATAATAACCATACATATACGATTCAACCTCTGTTATAATCATTTTCAGAAAACATTTTCAGCACATTCAAGTACTAGATCAAACGCAGCTTAATGTCGGTCTTCTTGGTCTGCAGAGAGCAATTTTGACACAAACTTGGCAAACAATCGTCTCACCCAAGTCTTCAATCAGAATGGGCTGAAGTGAACTACAGATAAATCCTAGACTCCTCAGATAACTCGCGGATAGTGATTCGATGATTTTCATGCACAGGTAAACGCACATCTTCGATGTTTTGACATTTGTCAATATTTTGGAAGTCATTAATTTTGACATTTTCACGGCGATTAGGAAGCATTTGGACATTTCATAAACTCTTCGGCTCATACAATCTTCCTCATAAACTTTGTTCGACTTTGAATAAATTTCAACACAGGTATCGCCAAGCTTTTGGCAAAATATGGTGCAGATTCTTTGCTCAGCTTTCTCCAGCATAAAAAAAATGCAACGACAGTACAACACACGGAATTTTCAAAGTTCTATTGTACAGAAGTGATGGGAACTATGGCCTTATAACTTTCGGTGTATGCGTGGGAGAGTATCAATATCTTCCAAGCGTCTTCTCTGCATATTTCAGCCTTAAGGATAGGGCATCAGTCCCGATACTTTTTGATAACACCTCGGATTAGTGTGAGCAGGTAAAACTCAGAATCTAATACAAGTTCAACGTAACATATTAGTACATAAAATTTATCTCATACCCGCGACTTCGTTTGCGTAGTATAATTATTGGATATTTTTATATGAAATATTTTATAAAAAAATCCTTTTATCCTCCATAACGTTTGATTAAAATGAAAATATCAAGTGAATCAAATGATTTTAAAAACAGCCGAAAACTGATTTTCCTAAATAATTTTTTTAATGACATGAAACTTAATTAAACATTTTGGTTCTGTATTTTTTAATCGGTGAAGGAAATCTACTATGCATGCTCCAAAAAAGCTACAGGCGATAACAATAAAAACATTGTTCGAAGTTGTGTTTGAAAACATTTTCAAAAATTAATTAAAATTAAACAGAATGTCGCATGAAAATGAAATCGGTATCATTGAAAAGCTCATATTGATCTTTATGATGATGTTAAAATGGGTTTTGTGTGATAATATACTCCGAAGTTGTTGCGGAAAACGTTAAAATTTAAGATAATTTTTAATTAATTAAAATTCGAATTAAAATTTCGAAAAATCCTTTCTTAGTGAGCACCTACTACCCAAGAAGCAACCACTTGCCAAATTTCAAGTTTCTAGTCCCGGTGGTTTGGGAGATTCGTTGATGAGTCAGTGAGTGACTTTCTCTCTTATATGTATAGATGTAGTAAATGAAGTATTTCTTGAGCAATTTGTGTGTGGGGGGGAGAGGGTGATGGGTGGGTGGGTGTGAGTGTGTGCGTGCGTGCGTGTTTCCCTGCTTTTTCTCTCTCTCTTCGAAGGTCCAAAGGTTTTTGATATTGGTGCAACACAAAGCATTCATTCAGAACAAGAAAATTATTTGTTGGTCAGAGAGAATGAAAGTGTTAAACTGTAGTCATTTTAATATATTTTGTACCTGTTACGGAAAACGTAGATGGTAGATGCGATGCAATATATGTTAATAAAAGTATTATGTTTTCAGAAGTGTTGTAATACCGCATTAATCGTAGTAAAATATGCATTTAAAAATATAGCAAAATGGGCATGATTCAATGTTTTACACTTCATTATACACTGAAAGAGGAATTCAGCTTAGATAAACTACCGAGAGCTACGATGAGCAAACCGCGTTATTTTACAGAAATTTCTATTTCACCTTTTACATATTGTTGAAATTTTATTGTTCATTAACTAAATCAAATCGAAAAAGGTTGAATGTTATCGGAAAAATAATAACTTTCTTAAGGACTCATATTTAAAACCTATTAATAACTTTTGAACTTAACTCCTTAATTTATTCCAATAACAAATCTTAGTTAAAAGCAATAAGTGCTTCAAATTACATTCTTAACTCGAAATTGTAAAGAAAAAATAATTGAAAACCCAGTATATTAACAAAGTGAGTAAACTGAATACATAATATGATAATGATTTTTTTTAAAAAAAAAATAGCATTTTAATAACCTCTAGGGAGTTATGATGAAAAAATTTAAGAGCCATTCATTACTTGCTCCATCATTTTACACTAATGTCTTAAAATGAATCAGCAGTTTTTGTGATAATATGAGCATTATATTATTTTGCATCACTAGCTGTTATTCAAACATGTTATGAAGCGAAACAAAATTCTGATTTTGTATGAAAAAATATCGAATACACTCTTTTCGTTAATACTCAAATTAAAGCATATTTTCGTAATAGGAGAGAAAACTGCAGTAGCACTTCCAGCTAAAAGAAAAAGAAACTATAAAATCAGAAGCCGTAATAAATAAAACATCAAGTAGGTGTCAGGAACAAAATGAAAAAGCACTTGGTACACCTTGAAGATGCTCTAGTTTTTCCAAGCCTTTTGCTATTCATTCATTCACTACCACTCAGACCACCTGCAAAATTGTCTCTTAAGCTTACTGGCCCGGAGGGTGAAATTTTTTATTATGTTAATAATACATAACACTGGTGGGCAAAGATACTTCAAAATAAATTTTAAAATTTAATATAAGATAGAAAATCAATGTTAACCAATCAATACCAGGATAACAGAAACAATAGATTAAAAAAAAACAATAGTTAAAAAAAGTCAATTTAAATATAAGCACAAAAAAACACACACACAAACAACATACCATAAAACACAGGTGTGAAATCTAAAACTCCTTAATAAAATGGGGCAAAAGCAGTTAAAATGACATAAAAAAAATAAAATGAAAAAATCTGCTAGATTTAAAAATTTAAAAGCTAAAGTTTAAAAAAAGAATTTAAAAGGTTTGGAACACAGACGATCACAGATAGCTTCGTAATCTTTAAAACAAGAAATCAGCTGTCATGATTAATTTTGGCAAAACAAAATGTTTTCAGGCCACAGTAGTGTAGTCATTGGGTCCAAAGTTGAACTCACTTGTATAGAGGCACTCAAATCACATGTGATCGGTTCACCAAGCACATTCACAATAAGGGAAGATAGTATTTTCTTCTGAGATAGCTGTAGGAAAGGTCATGTCCTGAAAGAAATTATAAGATATATTTATTAAAAAATTAACATTTTTTCATCCACATGAGGCACGTAAGCCCTGATCCGGGTCCCTGATGCAGGTTGGTTGGGTGTAACAATCATTCAACTTTCCAATAAATCTTTTTTTAACTGTAATTTCAGTTATGAGTATGGAAGTGGGAGATTCATTAATTCCCATGTAGTGGTTGACAGCTTGTGGAGTATTCAGCGACCATGTTCCCGAGGATCCAGCGTACCACCGAGGTGAGCCAAAACCAGTCTTCTCGTCCAAGCGAAATTTTTTTTAATTGAATTAACTGAGATTTTATATTTGGTCCCATGGCTCTTGAGGGTACTCTGATGGAGGACTTTCTATCGGTGAAGATTGATCTTTTGTAGTTCCCTTTCAATGCCGCTCAAGAAAGTCTGCTGACAGCAATATTGGTTCTAGTTTATGACAAATTGTTTCTGCTGAATTTGTTTGTTGATAATCAGCACATGGATAACTTCTCAACATCGCCAAGCAATCTTGACCCGATGCTTGAGCAATCCAATCATGTAATCGTTCAGTCTCTCCAGTAGATTGTGAAACTTGATCAGGGGGATTATCAGCGGAAATGAACAAATAGTGATCCAATCTTCAATTTGTTCCATCGAGTCTCTGGCGACAGACCAAATTTGACTTGATTATTCATCCAGGTGCCTTTAGGAGATGTAAGGGAGGATGCGGACAGGACTGTAGCGCCTGTGCATTTGTTCTATATGTACCGAAGTTTTAAAAAAGAAAAATTTCTGTTAATGGTGTGAAGACGATTAATTTGTTTGGCGTAAGGGTTCCACCTCCCAAAACGTACCATAAGTAAAAGCCGGTCTAAATAACACTACCATCTAAAAATTTTACTAAATGTTTTCTACTATTCCATTTTGCTTCATGAACCTATTAAATTGTTTTCAGTTTGTAAATCTTTGCAGGAGGATAATGCATTGACGACAGAGTCAAGTAACTCCTATCCAGCAGAATTCTGTATTTCAGAGGTTCGTCTATCTCACTTTGCCCATTTTATCTTTCAAAAATGGGATTTCTAAGCAAAATACTCTGTTATGTCATCTGTCTGTGTAGCATTAGATCTGAAAGAGCGAGACCCTGCCTTGTCGACCATGCGGTCATAATTTTAATTTCCGATTTATGTGACAATAGCTGACCAGCGCCTTATTTGTATTATTTCACCATTCTTTCCTGACTCGTGCCAGAAACAGTCGGGTCATCCTTAAGAGCCTTAAAATAAGGTATACTATTCAGACTCAAAAAGTTTATTCATGTAAGGTTCCACAAATTGGTGATATAACGGAATCTTGTGACATACCTGTATGAACAAATTGTTTGATTTCCACTCTCAATCTCTTAAAATAACACACCTGTCCACCAGTAGTATTAAAGTAAAGTTGTTAATAAAAGTCTGATATCATAAAATTGAAGATGATTAAAAGTACGACGAATTCCATGTATCGTTCTGCTTACTTTTACATCCAGGAAATTAATGCACAGTGATCTGTTTCTTTTATTTCCTGATTTTATTCTATTTCTGATAGTGACTTTTCGCAGTTTTTCTCCTGAAATCATATTGAATTGGTATGAGGTATTTCCTAATTTAAATAATTATTGAAGGATTCGGAAAAAAACTTTCAGAATTTTTCCAATAGTCGGGAGGAGAGCAGACTGGCATTCGGTGGCATTACAGGATGGGATCACTTATACTTTCTGAAGGAAGAAGATATTACCTCTCCAGAAGCATTTTAAGAAATAATATAATAAATGCACTTATCTCAAAAATTTTTTGATTAAAAAGATTTTATTAAAAATCATAGATGGTCGTCATATAAGATATGAATAAGTCTGATTCAGGCCCAGCTTTACCTTTCTAAATTGAAAACACAGTATCCAACTTTACTGCCACTATTACACTCCTATGAGGGACCTATGGGATGTGAATACTCGATAGATCAGCTGCAATGTATTAGTAGAAACCATGTTCGTAATGAATCAACTCTCTTAGCACTAGATTAGGTCTCATAGTTTGACGCAGAATATCGTACTTTACATTTTACTTTAAAAAGACATTTTAAAAAAGGATTTGAAATTTTCAGGTAACCTTGCGAAAAACTCCAGAATCTTTCTTTGCTTCAACAACATCATATATGTTTCTCTAATGCTCTGTAATATTCCCGACCTCCAAGATGTACCTCAAATTAATCTCTAAACTTTGCCTTATATAAATTTTTTTTTGTAATGACTAACATAATTTCTCTTATTACAGTCGTTTGTTCAAAATCTGAGCACTTTTTTTTTTTTCAAAGAATGCAGAGCGCGCCCAAATAGACTGTTTCCATAAAAAAAATTCCTTTAAGTCATCAATGTACTAGTCTTCTCAAGTTTTTCAGTTATCTCTTTCATTGACTCTGGATTTCTTGTAAATTTTTTTGATACCTATGTGTGCATTGTCTGGAGCTTTGTATTCATATAATCTAGGTCTCAAGTACTCATTAGCACTATTTTAACTGTAACCTGCTACCTGTGAACAGGAGTTTTTTGTTCATATTTTTCCCTTGTTTTCTGAATAAATGTCTTGCATGGAAGAATGATGCGTTATTTTCAGTTTATAAGGTCAGAATTATTTTGAAACCACGATTTTTTAAAACTTTTTAAAAAGCAATTTGCGGTCTCTTTGATACACTTCTTTAGCGTAAATAGAGTTATTCTTTTGCAACGGAATAACAGAGACATTTTATGGTACCCTCAGCGGGACTGTAATTACGATAGTTATTGATATAGCTAGTAGAAGCTCTCTTAAAAATCACGGAGAAAAGGCAATGAACCTTTCCTGAAAGCGTATAATGAGATCGAAAGGGCAATGTGGAAGGTGTTGATATTTCTGAACTGGAAGCCCGAACTGAATGTTTTGAAAGCGAAAGTGATCGTTTGGAAACCGCCTCAATACAATGAACTTCCTGAGCAGGATTTTGGGCAATTTGCGAGTTGAATTTTTTGTGATAAAGCTATACAAGGTTAGAACAAAGAAAGCAAGAAGGATTATCGCATCAACAAAATAAATTACTGTTTGGAACCTAACTCATATGACTCTGTGCAGGTATTCTACTGAATATTTGTGACTGAAAAGAAGGTTTAAATTGCTAAATTGGAATTGAAAGTTCATTGGTGATGTTAAGAGTGGCTTTATTTTGGGGACAATTTTAAGAAAAATTCATAGTGATTAGTATTGAAGGATGAACAATGCTTTATTTGCAATCTACTGTTTGAAGGCTCTCGAGCTAGAGTGATTGAAACTTTTCCACTCAACTAGCATTAGTATCTAAGAGAAATGGTGGTGATTGTTTAAAAAACTCGATTTGGTCGTCAGCTAGTAATTTTAAGTGAAGTTTATGTCAAAATAAATTGAGTTCTAAAGATGCCATTCAAATTTTTTGTTCGAGATAATTTTGTTATTGCATTATATGTGACAATTTAAATTCAGCAGATTCGTGCACTTAGGCTTTTAATTGTTACTAAATAAAAGATGCAATTTTACTTTATCCATTGGTTGAATCTTGCTTGTATGCCCGAGGACAGAGCAGCATGAGCTCAAATTTTGATCTCGGCAGCGATTCAAAAAAAAGAACTTGATGGTTGGTAAAATTTTACGAGAAACAGAAGTGGAATCGAGAAATTAACTTAACTATGACAACTGGTTTGAAAGGATGACTCTTCATATAAAATGGAAATAATTTAAATAAAGATAAATGTAACTGCAGCTAGTTTATTTGAAAGAACGCTTCTGTTACTGCAGAGAAGTTGTGCGTTTTCTGCAATTAGTACACATGGTCGGAAAAACAAATTGCTTTGAAAAGCACAAAAAATGCCTTACAATTGAAAAATTAAAAATTTTTAAAAGATAAGGGTTGCTGCTTCAAATGTTTAAAACTGGACATAGGGTAGAAAATGCCGATGTTTTGTAAAATAATACTTATCTGTAGTCATTATACAATAATGTGCAGTCAATAAACATGCTTAAACGAAGCCCACATCAAATAATTCAAGAAAATTAAGAAGAGCAAGAATAAATCGGTGAATATGGCAGTGTTCAGACACTCCACAAGTTTTTGTTGCAGGGCTTTGAAAGTTAAGATAAAGGCAAGAACTGTAGTTTAACTTAGCCAAGAGCAATTCAGGATCTCAAAGTCGTATATTAGAAAGAAATAGCATCTGTTTTTAGGTTTAGCACCTTTGCAGCAGCAACTCTCATGCACTCTTTGGAGGAGAAAGGATGAGACTTCATAATGTATAAGAATTGAACTAGGAAGCTTAGATGGGAAATTTTAATTTATGGCTATTTGATGCTGTGATCAGGATATTATTTACAGTAGCGTTCCCTCTGTTTCCGTACGGCCCATGGATTGATGAATTAAAATCTATGAATATACAAATGTTTGATATAGAGACAATTTAGGGCCAAGTGATATTTCTTATTGGAGCAGATGTTGCTGGTAAGGCTTTTACTGGAAGAGAGTTCTATCTAGTGGATTAGTAGCCTTGGATCCCTATCTAGGATGGACTATTATGGGGAAAACTAATTTAGTCTCTGAAAAAGAAGATGCTATGATGAT
>BGPR01000031.1:1036357-1152623 GCA_013235015.1 Araneus ventricosus | reverse complement strand
ATATTCATCTTCGAAATCAAAATCAGTATCCGAGGCATGTTTGAAATTCCAGGCCAAATGTGTAACGATTTTTTTTCCTTTCAAGAGGCGCAGTTTTGTAATACGAATCTCGTTACTTAAAGAAAAATAAACGAACACTTCATATAAGACTATCCTTAGCTTTGAGCAATTACTTAAAGAGAAAATGCGAAATCTCCAAAAAATACATTAAAAGCTTCTTCAAGTTATTGATATTACCTTCCCATCAACAGAATATCCATTTTGAATATGATAACCTTCATAACAACTGAAAATAAAATATTCAACAAGATTGTCAGGTAATTTATTTAGACGCTTAACCTGCCGGTTGAACTAGACATCTATGATAACAAATAATAGATTTTTCAGACATGTAAATAAAGCAGCCCAAATACTGCTTTTCGCTACAGAAAATCACTGAAAATACTGAGATAGGGAAGGAAACAAGGAGAGAAAAATTAGCATAGCGTTTGTTAGCCAGCAAGGAATTAACGACCTCAGATAGATTTGTGACTTTGTATATCGTTTCTGATAATGGAATAAAGTCAAAAAAGCAATTCCTGTCGGTTATTTGTACTTTAAAAGTGTTAGAAGCCGAAACTGAAATTCTAGTGAAATCTTCAAGTGTACTTTATTGATTCCGTACACGAGCTGACACGTCTATAAAATATAAACATATTCTGCTAGTGGTTCTTAAAAATTGAAGCAATTGGCTCGACAACATGCTAATCTTTAGTTCTTTCAAAATCATTATATTTGCTTCTGTGATAAATTTAATATGGCTACTTGATTAGACTTTAATCTCATACATTTTAAGAAAATTTATAAATCTGACAAATCTATTTATAAATCCATAGAACAACATTTATGTCAAGATCACCGATTAGGATCTGAGAAATTTCGATAGGTTAATCACATTTCTTGCTGAAAATGAAACATCGGGTCTCAAGCAGTACACATAATATCATATATTACCGAACGAGTTTTCTGTATTAATTTATTTACATCAAAATGCCGTACCTCCGTCATACTACCAAGTAATGAGAAGCCGGAACTTTCCAAAAGGGAAGTTCAGGTTTTTAACGTAAATAAACAAACGAGAAAACTCGAAACTGTACAAACTAGAAAACTATAATACTCCAATAATATTATACTGGTATTGAAAAATATTGAATTTCTGTAAAGCACGTGAGGATGAAGAGAAAAAGGCTTACTCTCATCGTAGAATTCCCCCGCTTACTACTGTGTATCTGACACATATTACTTCTTCAATAAATTGACCTTCATCTAGTTTTGAACCTGGTATCTTCTTACGGATCTATTCAGGTTCCTATTGTTGGGAGACGTCAGATTTCGCAAGCAACAACGGGAAAGGACGTCCCACCAACCGGGGTACTAGAATAAACCCCTAACCCAGATAGCAATTTTAGTTTGCAGCAATCTTGCTCTGCAACTGCAAGCTTGCAGCAAGCTCTGGACACGGCAAGAGTTCTGAAATGCTATTGCAAACGAGTTAGTCACCACGCTTGAAACCTCTGCGGTACATGTTGCATCAAACTCATTGCAAACTATAGCAAAACAGAGTACGCAGACAAAACCTGACAACCCACTTCATAGCGTCGCCTTAGCCACCTGTAGCCAGCAGAACTCTGAGATTAGAAGACTATAAGCACAGATCGTGCACTACACGTTTTATTTTAAACTGTTTTGATTCTACACTTTAAAATTTTAAGTTGAGAATATGACGTCAAAGAGAGAGAGAGAGATTTTCGCTAATAACTACGTTTTGCTAGAAGGAATAAATAGGTTCAAAGCAATTACTTTTAAAAATAGGTTTAATTTTAGGTTTAATTTTTAAGAAACGTTGTACCTAACATTAAGAAAAGGCAATATATAGTTTTCTTTTAAAGTGAGAGTTCTATATTTGAATAAAAGATGGAGAATTTCAATTTTTTTTAATAAAAGACCTAGTTAGTTGTTAAAAATTATCATTGATTTATCTGAATAAAAAGAAGGACCGTTTAGAGATGCTATATAAAACATCGATGTTTTTTAAAGCAGAGACAAGATAAAACCAGATTTATGCAACGTATCCAGGTCATGGTGTGCAAAGTGTACTGTATCACCTTTGCAGCAAACTTGTTTTGCAATTTTGCGTGAAGTTTTCATAGCAACTTCATAGCAAACTTGTTTTGAAGTGGGTTGTCGATTATGTTTGCTATTTTGCGGGAAGTTTGCTGCAAAGTTGCCTCATCAGGTTTGTCAAGACAAGCTAATATCAGAAAAATCACACGCTAGCAAGTGTACATGCTATATCAGGTACGAAATATCATGCACGATACACGTAACTAATGAAAAAATCTCTTTAATCTCCTCGGAGTCGACTAATAGTTTCTGAGCGAAGATTCTCAAAAATATCTTCTAGTGCAATGGACCTTATGCATGTGACGTCACATCTCCAACACTTGCCTGCGGAGGCAGCCATTACGCAGTCTTAAACAGCTGACTCAGAACTGGTTTAATTTCTAGCAGTAGCTATGGCCGATCGTTTTGTTTATTCACTCCACAAATGTTTTTTCTATACTCTCGAACCCAAAGGCATAGGTCCATGGGTTCCTTCCAAAATATCACTCACACAAGAGGTGTGTGAAAAGAAACGAGTGAAATTTCCCATCTCTCACTCTGTGGGAAGGCCTAATTATCCCAGCGAGTATTTTCCCAGCTGCTTATCCTGTGAATTCCCATTCTAATCATTCCCACTTGTGCTCTGTAGTTTCAAACTAAATCCTCTGTCTCAATTGCTCTTGCTTTTGAATATCTATTATCTGAGAAAAAAATAAATATTTTTTTATAAGCGGTTTTGTTAATTTTTCAAAATACAACTTTCAAAATGTTTTTCCAAATTAAATAAATAGTCCGCATCTGTCATTTTGTCAATATTCCAACAAGAGAAACACCGTGATTTTATGATTTAACTCTTTCTAGGATACTACATTAAAATTTGTTTATTACTTTTTCCGAAATTATTTGAAAAATGTGGTCTCTGATGAGTCATAAACATAAAATGCATTGTAGAATAATACGATGGTGGTGTTTATCGTCAAAAGCCCTCGCCTGCTAGAACATGAAACGCTGCGTAATTTTTCAAATGTTAATTTCTGACAAGAACAAAATGATAATGATAATTATGACATGTTATACTGTTTGAAGAACAACTAAAATTGGAATTTTTAAAAAATTAAATTATTTTATACATAATTACATCGTATTTATTGGATAATACTGGAATATTCTTAGGAAGTAATCATATATTATGATCACAAATATGAATAGTGAAATCGTAGAAAACATAAATTACATATTAATGACAATCTAATTCAATGAAAAATTTTATGGAACACATTTCATCTTTATTTTTCATTCATTTCCCATTTTATTTTCATGCTGATAAAAGTGAATCGAGAAAAAAATCATAGAAGTGTGTTGTGTGTCTCATTAAAATAATGAAAAAACGGTAAACGTGTGTGCGGAAGAATGATTTGAATACAAACATGTGATGTTGAACTTTGCGTTGCACCCCTGCTTTGAATTTACCATACGGAACCTATAGTCCAAGACAACTCTAAGAATGTTATACAGTGGAAGCAGGATGGTATTCTTCTTCCGCCAAATGAAGTCCTGCAATATTCTAATGTATTTTAAAAGTAATTGATATTTCAACAGAATTTCGTTTAAATAACAAAACCGATATTATCTGCAATACAAATTTATTTTCAAAACGTGCTAATCTCTACATTTTTTTCCCTGCCTTTTGTCGGAAATGATGACGAGGACCAAGATGACCTTGGGAGCATCTGTGATGTTTTTCCTGTCCCTTTGGAGCCTGGCATTTGGCGAATAATCCTCTTGGTGTTGGCATGTAACACAGCATAATATTTGCATTTTATATGTTTATCTACTTCATTATAAAACTAAATGTTAAACTCGAGATTTAATGGATTCATTTGTGCGCAAGTTTATCCAAAAAATAATATTTGCATACAAATGAAAAATACCATTATTATAAGAGTGCTAAGAAAAATATTTGTGAAAATAGAATATGAAGCTATTCAGTTACGTGCTGTATAATATAAAACATTCAATGTACAATATCTTAACTTCTCAAAACTCCGTATTAGAAGAGTGAAAAGAAGTTTTACTGAATATAAAATTTGAGATTGTATAATTGCAATTATTATTTCGAGTATTATTCATTGTAAAATATTTTAGTTTTTTTTTTTCATTAAATTTCCTTTTAGATTATTAAAAATTCTTGCATCCTTTATTTCAAGATGTACAACATAAAAGCAGGTTGAATCAATTCATTTTTTTTTGCATAGTAATCTTCTGCTGATACCAATTTTAAATATGTGTCAAGTGTCTACTATTGTATCTTCTAGGCTTTCCGTTAATTAATAATTGCACAAATTATGTAGCAAAAAACAATGTAATAAGAAATCGATAAGTAATATCTTTGCTTTGAGAACGTACATCTGGGCGCACACGAAGCAAGAAAATAGCCTACTGGTTGTTGGCGCAAGGTGAGTAACCCAAAACGCGTAGAAGAACACCAACTACAAGTATTCATCGGTTGCAGTGCCGGAAGAATGCGTAACTTCGTTGAGTTTCTTGGCCGTGTCTTTGAGTATAACTGTATGCAGTTTTTTTTAATCGCATGTCTTAACTGCAATATATTTCAAAAAAGATAAAAGTGCTGGTAATTAATTGGTGAATGACCTCGTTTTATCAATAATTAGATATGTAATCTTCGTATATGCGCTTGATTTATTATTTAATCATCTGAATTTGTGATATATTGCAAACTTTATTTTCACATCGGTACAATATTAAAAAAATGTTTATTTAATTATTATTATGTTCAAATCTGCCATATAACAAACAGAGCTTATAACATTTTGAAAAAAAGAATTAACAGTTAATATATTATAAATTGTATAAATTTTGTTATTTTCAGTTAGACAAAAGTTTTGATACATATCTTTAATCATTAATCTTACAACATAAAGCCAGCATTTTAATTCCATTGATCCTTATTTTACTTTTCTCTCTAGAATATATTTTATTCATGATTTTCGTTTTATTATCCCTATGATACATTTGTAAAACTTAAATGTTGAATTATTTTTTTAATTTTCAATAAAATTCATATTTTTTTTTATTAAAAAAATTACAATAGTAAATTATTTTTGGTGTTTTGAATGGGACCAAAAACGTATTTTCTACAATTTAGAAAAAATGCGTTGTTTTAGGATAGTTATATGTCAATTGGATAGAAATACAAATTTCTAAAATAATTGCTATGTTAAGAAATGAAAAGTTTAGAAACTTTAAATAACAAAGACTTTTATTAAAGCTTCTTCAGGTTAAATTCTAATATTTTCTCATCTAACTTTTAAATGATTCTCAAAAGATACTGAGAAAAATTAGGATTCCGATTTTAATATGTGAATTAGTTTCTGAGAAAAAATATTTTCTAAAAAGATGTAAATTTTATGCAAAATATTATATACTTCTTATCTTTCTTTATTTCTATTAATAACGAAATAATTCAATTTTATAAAGATAAAATCATGTTTTAAATTTTCGCTTTTTCCGAAAAGTTTAAAAGTAGTATATCTGTGCAATAAATGATTCTTTAACCTTTTCTGTGGCGGTGATTGCCAAAACCACCTGTTAAAGAATGTTTTCTTAAGGAAACTACCACTGTATGGTGATGTATTTCACAACAATCATTCTAATATTCAATAAAGAGACCTAATTGCACAGAATTCTAGTCTTCTTTTCTCATGGATTTTATACGCGAATAATTGGTTTTCTCAAAGAAAAGAAATCACCATTTTTTCAACTCAATTTCTAAAAATAGGACTAGTCAAAACTTAAATTTTTTTTCTACATGGTCTTTTCTTTGCAAAAAAAAAAAATAACAGAAATCTGTTACTTATTTCAAATTATTCATATGCGGTTTCTAAGATAATCCTTTTCCAAGTATTATGCGGATGTTTGTTACAATTGCTAAGATAATCAATTTAGAGGTGTTATTCAGGGTATCTATCTAGCAATCATTTTATTTGTTTTGAAAAGAAAACCTTTAGCATTTCTATGCCTAATAAGAATCGAAAGATTTTTCTTCTACAAGTTTCCGGAAAGCTCATGAAAACTTCCTACCTTTGCTATCTCTTTAACGATAAGGAATTCAATGTTAGAGCAAACGAGTTCCTTCCTCACCACCTCTGTGAGCCCATCTATTGTAAAGCTTTATCACCACGAATCTGTCACTGCAACCAAGTCATCATAGGAAAGAAGAGACGAGAACACTGGACTCTGCAGCTTAAACTGAAAAATTCAAACCAGGAAAAACCGTTGCTTCTCATCTTCCAAGCTGACCGAACGAGAAGAAAACAATGGTTCTTCGGAACTCGGCGTGATTTCCTTTACGTAAAAAAAACTGTTTGCGGCGCTCGAGGCTAATTCTTTTCTTTTTGATATTGACAACTTAGTAAATTATTTGTTATCCATTTATATTGCTTTAATTTCTATTATGCTTGAAGGGAATCTCAGTTATTGTTATACTTAGAAAAAAATCCTGATATTTCGTTCATTACATTATAAAGCATTATTCCGCTAGCTCCAAAAAGTGAACCAATGAAATTTTTTTACGGCAGTATTGTGTTCAGCGTTTAAACTCATATAATGTTTCATAAATTTTAGAAGTAATTTTAGTACTATCCGTGGTAGTTTACAGTGAACTTCCATTGCATTTCTTGTATTTTGAAAGTAGTATATTATGATACAAAAAAAGATTTCATGTAAATTCAAGTCTTCACAATTGTTTCCTAGATAAGGGACGAGTTTCTTCACTAAGTGGTGTAGCACGAGAGGTAGAAGGAATGTAGTGCCCTTGCGTTCCAGTCTTGGGAAGCGATGCAAAGACAAAATATGTCTATGTTTTAAAATGGAATAAAAAATTCCTAACCCGTTGGCCATTTAACTTCGCTAGCCACCATCATCTCACAATGGCATTGTCAGAGAGCTAACCAAACATTCGACTGGATTAAGAAAATTCAACGACAAAATTTATTTTGTTAAGGATTTTTTGAAAAAAGAATTCAAATATCGGGGTGAAAACGACTTCCACATCTCGCAAAAAAGTCTGTATTGTCTTTTGAAATTGTAAAGGAAATTTGCTACAAACTTTTTAGGTAAGTGGCATTGCGCTCACGCTGACGAAAACAGCGTACGATAGCTCTCCGTGTGATATAGGATTAAGACTTTTAAATATACGATTTTGTCGTACCCTATATAGTTGCCACCATCGGATTAATATTATTATAATCAATGCTGTTTCCCAATCCAATGAAGCATTATTTCCACAAAGCTTGGTAAGTTTTTGCTTCATAAATCCTGACAGGACGACCAGATAAAGCGAAGTTTCATCGCTTGCGATCTATTCAAAAGCATAAATTGCAGTGGTCAAGAGATGGGTCTGGGTAGAGTGATAAGGAGATATCGATTCGAAACTTAAAGTGATAGAAAATCTTTATATTGTTACTCTGAAATTATTTTTTCTTTTAATTGATGTTATCGACGATGAACGTTTTAAAATTCTTTAATTGTTCTTTCAGGGTCTTTTCTAATTTATCCAGAATGCATAATGAAAAAAAACATTAATTATTTGCTGATTTATTATTTCTTTTCTTGATACTGTGTAATTGAGTGAGCCTTATAAAAATAAAGTGGAGAATAATAAGCGGAAATAAACGGATTTTGAAATCAAACATTTTACGAAAAATAGAACGAAACAGATGTAGATCACTGTTATCAGGAAGTTAAACTCCAAAGATATCGTAAACTTGATTAGTTCAGTATGCCTTTAATCTAACTACATTCGAAGTATTTGGGGAGGAACCTCACAATTTTTAACCTCGAGAGGGTGACGAGAATGGTATCTGAGCTGGGGTCCCCTGAGCCTTGCAGCACATCAAAAGCTGGATATTTAATGTGTACTATACGAGCCTGATAGCTTCTTGGGCAGAATCCTGACACTACCATTTAGATATCACGGATCCAATTTCCACCCTATTATACATTGATCGTCTGTTCAAACTTTAAAGGAGTAAACAGTTTGCTAAGGAGGAAAAATAATGTTAGAGGGAGAAAACTGACTGCCTGGCTCCAACTTTAAAATTCATCGTATATTTATTTCCCCCTTAAATTTAATAAACAAGAAAAATAATAAGTAGCTTTGAATTTCTGTTGGTTAGAAGGAAGAAGTGACGATTGCTATGAAAATATTTGACTATTTGAACCTGTAAAATTGAAAACTACGGAGAAATATAACGGAAGTAAATAAGTAAACAATGTTTCAATGTTAGGTTATGCGACTTTTATTGTAAATAATTTCGACTAGGCAGTGGCGTAACAAGATAGTATGGGGCCCATGGAAAATGTTTAGGCTGGGCACATTTTTCAATCTTAGAAGGTAAAACAGTAGCAGTGTCTATGAGCCCATGTGATTGTAACATCTCTGATCGGGGCTCCTGATATTTTGCCAGTCTCTAGTTATGCCATCGCGACCGCTTGTATTTGTTGAAAATAAAACTTTCTGTAAGGTCTTTTTAAAATGAGTACTTATTTATTATTTTCTATATACTCTTCTCTGAAAGAAAAATAGTAAGAATGAAATAAAAATAATTTTATAGCATATAGAACAATATTTAGATTGCTGAAAAAATATTTCTAGTTTAGTAAAATTAATACATTTTAGGGCTGATGCAACAGCTTAATATGTTTGGCTTCCCTTATTAATGCGACTTAAACACACTTTCTACATATTCTTGCTTTTCTCTCTTGAAGGAAATATTTTTGATATGGGGTATTTTTTTTTTTTATATTTGGGCATTAAGTAGCAGATCACAGGCTTAACTACATAGTATGAGTCTCCCAGCATATGTTTAGGATGGGGCCCTTATAATCGGGGTGGCGCCAGTGGGGGACCAGGGAGGCAAGCCCCCCCCCCGTCGGGGATGCTGTTCCCCCTCCCCCGTCAGGGAAAATTTTTGTACCCCGTTCGCGGAACGGGGTATTCAACTAGAAGATAAATAAAGATCTGGCGAAAATTTGAGACCAATTTCATTACACTCCTCCACCTGTACAGCGAGCCGTGAACCCCGTCGGGCATATCGTTCCTCCCCGTCCGGCAGACACTAGCGCCACTCCTGCTTAGAAAATTAAACTCATGACTATCACAAAATATGAAATTCTTCATTTGTTGCGATGATTAACCACTCTTTATAATAATTAGTCGATTTTAATGGATATGAAAATTTAGAAGGAAGAAAGAAAGAAATTATGCTGTCTAGTTACGTCACTGGTGGTAACAAATCGCTTGCTCAAAAATGTTAATATGATCAAAAATCAATAAGAAATAGGGTCGGATATACATTTCTACGCTCTAGGCCAATGCACAGAATTCTGCGCCACCTTCAAAAAGTTGATTACATATTTCAATTAAATATGTAAGCTTATTTTTATAGCATGTAAGCTATTAATGTATATGTTACGGTCAATATCATAAATCAGTTATTATGCATAATAATCGGATCTTTAAGCGGTTATCATGCATAATAACCGGATATTTTTATGCGGTTATTATGCAAAAACCTTCTTGGTGCTCAGCATAGATTTACAAAAATAATTATGGTATCTTTTCACAAAAAGTATTTACATGTAGGCCCCCAAACCTTACTCCATTTTGTCAGATAAGAATTTTGGCCAGTTGGAGGAAGGAATTTGGTTAGGAAAATAGCTAATGTATGTATTGTTTGCTTCAAAAACAAACCAGTAAGTTGTAATCAATTATTAGGAAATTTGCCAAAAATCACTCCCAGTTCACCATTTTCAAACTGCGAGATTGATTTCTGTGGACCATTCTTAATTAAATACATGGGCCAACGTAAAGGTATTTTTCAAAAGTTTATATTGCAGTCTTCATTAGTTTTACCACAAAAGCCATACATCTTGAAGTAGTAACAGATTTAATACCTGATGCATTAATTGTACTTTTAAAACGCTTTGTTGCCCGACTGGGTAGATGTGCATGTATTTTTTCGGATAACGCAGGGAATTTTGTAGGAAAAAACTCAGAATTAAAAAGATGGCAAAAATTAATAAGTAATCCTGATGATAAATTAACTGATTATTTAACTGCAGAAAGTATTAACTGGAAATTTATTCCCCCAAGATCACCAAATTTTTTAGGCTTGTGGGAGTCAAGAGTCAAATCCTTTAAATACCATTTAAAGAGAGCTACAGTTTCGATTAAACTCACATTTGAAGAATTTCTAACCTTAACAGCAGAAATAAAAGGTGTTTGGTCTTTTTTTAATGGACTGGTAAATACAAAACTACAATTGATTTAGACGAATTCCACAATTTTTAGTGATTTATTGAAGATGATGCTCCCGAATGGAGACATCCGACCAACACGAAATAATGGCAGAAGCCAATCTGACAAAAACAAACATTCTTACAGAATACCGCCAAACTGGCGTTGGGGTTAGAGTTAAAGACAAATCTTGGCAATACAGGCGCCAACAAAAGGTATACTAAATAGCTATTGTGCCCTTGTCTACAGATCCTCATGATTATACCACCTTAACTCCAGGACATTTCTTAATTGGCCGTCCAATAACTTCAATTGCCGAGTTAGAAAATAGAGTTGTTGAGTTTTTATATGAGTTATGATACATACCTAATTCTCTTTTAGTAGGAATGTTCGTCATCTGACCGCGGTTCAAAATTACGAGGTCCGTCCCTAAATAGCCCTCGTGTTGCTTCAAAACGGGACGTTAATCTAACCTAACCTCTTTTAGTAGGAAGCTGTCTAGAGACTTTTTTTCCGACGCTTCAAAATTTGACGAAAATGCGACACAGCATTATCATAAAATAAGTTTGTAGCTCGCATAGCCACTGCCTTATTAGGGTGGTGATTCTCAATGAAAGATGCAGTAGTTTCCCATGCTTTCAGCATTTCTCTTATTGCGGTAGAAGATTATTGTTTTGCTGTTACCTCCTCTTTCTCTGTCAAACTCTCCTCCATAACTTCTTGCTGTGAAGCACAATGCAACTCCATAAGCTCTTCGGTGCTGAGCTCTTGGTTGTGCTCTTCCACAAGCTCATCGATATCGTTGCTATACTTGCCCTTGGTCTTGGCCAAAGACACAATCTCGTTGTCTACAACTTCCTCAAGTACTGTCTCATACTCCTCAAAGGTCACATTCAACAACACTCTTCGGTCAAAGCTTCTTCCAACCAGAAATGATGGTTCTCTTCAGAGGCTGCCCGAGGTAATTTTACCAACCGGGCAAGACAACAATTTGGCGCCCCCCCCCCAACTAACGTAATTTTTAAATTCTATACTGTTTGTATTTTAAATATCCAACAAAACTTTACTTAGACATATGCATATTTTACCTGCAAATATGACTTAATAATGTTATGGTCAGAATTTTTTAATTTCAGAAATATTTAAGAATATAAAGCAGTATTACACAAACTAAAATAATGTATTGAACAAATTTATTTTAAAAATGTATGATTTTTTACACAGTATTATAAAGTCTCTTCACATGTTAACTTTTCTTGCCTTTTTATCTGCAAAATCTTTCATAATATTCTCAATATCAATGTTCTATAGAAGATCCCGTTCAATTGATATGGTTAAAAAACCAACTAGTCGCTCCTGCGACATACTAGATCGCAGATATGTTTTAATTAGTTTCAGTTTCGAAAAACTTCTCTCGCCAGTAGCAACAGTTACTGGTAGAGTCAGAAAAATATACTGCGTTAGTTTTATAAGATATGCATAATTCTTTAGGGGTTTTCTTCGATTTTTTAATAAGATACGGCCTTTTTTCTTAGGAATAATGTCGGGCAGCTCACAAACATTACTAACTAGGAAAAATCTGAAAATTTAAAAAAATTCAGATACGCCTTTTTTGCTTAAGAGAGGCAGTGTAAGGTTTTGCCCCCCCCCCATCTTCCAAAACCAGAAAACTTTATTGATTTAAATTTGATATCTAAATAAGCAGTTTTTGAGCAACAAACAATATGACAAACTGAAATAAAACATTTTTTCGCGGGTAATCTTCAAAAAAAAGTTTTAAATCTCGAGTATAAAAAAAAAAATTAAAATATAAAAGTAATTTTAAATAAAAGGTTTAAAAAATTACAGAACTTTTTAATACAATTTGAATATTCTAATGCAAAGTATCCCAGGACTGTTGACATGTGAAACTATTGATCTGCTAATAAATCCAAAAACATTAAAAATATTCCAAGAATAATTTTCTGAATATAAATGACATTGGATTTTAAGTTCAGTAAGTTCTAGAACACACTTCTTGTAAATCAAATGAAAGCCCTGAAAATAATTTTTAAAAAATAATAATATCGGCGTCCTCCCCAAAGTTGCAGGACCCATAGGCAGGTGCCTACATTGCCTATTTTGTAATCCGGCCCTGATCATATACCTTGCTTATCGATGTGAAACTTTAATTTATTACTTTTCTTTAGCCGTGTTACAATTTTTTTTAAATCGCAAACTTATCAAGAAACAAAAAATAAAAATTTCTGTGAAATAATTTGTAATTTTACAAGTGTTCTTCTAATGTTTGGCACTTTCTGATGATTGGAAGAAATGTAATGCTTTCACTTTCTTTTTTATTTTGTAATGCTTTATACTTTCAAATTTGATTTTTCAAAAAACAGTTGGAATATTATTATTTCAAGAGTAATGCTTATGTTAAAATCCAACAAACCTTATCACTCTCAGTACTGTTGTCTGTATTTTCAGTTTACAAACTAGTTTTCGCGTCTTTTTTATTGCTAGATTCTTCACAGTCACTTAAGACATTCAAATATTCTACTGCTTCTGATTCAAGTAATTGTAACTTTGCATGCTCTCGTACTTGGTCCTGGTAAACGAGTTAACTTGTTAAATAGTGCTTATCTAGCTTACCAAAATCATATGAATTAAGTTCTTTTGAATAATCATACAGAAGGCGCACAAAAATGTTCCAACAAAAACAATACAACTTTTGATATAACTTAACCCATAGCGCACTTTTAAGCTTTCTGCTCAGTAATATATACGTATAATTAAAAAAAATAACTAGAATTTTATATATGGGATTTTAATATTTAGAATTCTTGTATAATTGGCAATGTTAGTATTGTCAATATCGAAAATTTATATTTTTCAAATAGATATTTAATTCTGAAAATTAAAAAATAACAAACCAGAATGATAATAACAAAATTATCTGTGGTGCTGATTTCACAGGAACTTTTTGTTATTGGTTCGAACAATAAGTTATATTGTCGTTCTTAAAGTTTTCTGAAGTTACAGATCTGTCTTCAGCTGCTGTTGACAGACCTTCTCTGGATTCAATATTTTCTATTTTCATGATTTTTTTTCAAAATAGACTCTTGCTTTTCGTTTTCTGTCACTGCCCGTGCCTTTCTTTTCCTATAAAATGTACCTGATTGTTTCTTTTTTTCAGACATTTTAGCAAAATACTTAACACTTATAGGTGTAACGTTATCACAATTTAAATTTGTTGTTTAGAATAAAAATCGAGCGTGACATTCAGCAGTTTTTCTTTCAACACAGTGTACCAGAACGTTTCGTCAAAGTAAGAATCCGATGAGAAATGGTGTAGTAGACAAGTAGGCCGCAGTAGGCCGCAGGACATGGGCAGCTAACTAAGCTAGAAAATGCAGAATTATTATTAAGCAGCGGGGAAACTTGAGCATCCAATGAAAAGACAGAAAACATTAAATATTTATTAAAAATGCAATGTTCTACAACGAACAGATGCAATTTAAATTATAAAACATCAAAATATATTTCAACTGCAGCAGAATTGTGCGGTTCTTCCGATCAATCGGAAAGCGGCAACTGGTTCGCAGAATATGCTTTGTTTACGTTTGAGTTTGCTGCTGATTGTTGATTAGTATCTAACAAAAACCTAATTTTTATAATTTAAGTGAAGGAAATAACCATAAACTGTCGACAATAAAGCCTTCTGTCACTGTTTGGAAGTTAAACTTTCACTCAAATTCAAATGTCATTTTTAAACTATTTCCTATCACCTTTATACAAAGTTGAAGTAAGCTTTCATTACTGAAAGTTGCTTTATTTTATTTACTTAAATGGTATTCAATAAAATTTTGTTCTAACCTTTTAGTACATCCATACATAGTTTCTTACATATTTCTGCAACAAAAATAATCAACAGTGTTAGTCCTTGCCAAGTATTCATAATTTATAAAATTTTTTATTGTATATTTATTTGTGTCTGAATTGAATAAACAGCATTTTTGTTGAGTTAAAACAAACAATAATATTTATTCGTGTTAATTACTTTTAAAGAAACATTAAACTGAAATGTGGATATTAAGGATTTAATAGATATTTGATTGATTACTAAACTTATCAAGGTTTTCACTATTTATACAATAGTGATTTTTAAACTGTCAGAATACTAATAAGAAGATTTAGCAACTTCAATATGCTTGTTGAATTACCTGAATGAAGACCAGCTTGTTTTGAATCAACATTTATACATAATAACCATAATTGATATTTTCCTAACATTATATAATATCAAAAATTATTTCTAAATTTTTCTTACAAGTATTCATTCATAAATAAAATTACAGTCATTTTCAAATAACATTAGTTTACTATAAAAATATCTATATAATACTGTTGTAAAGTATTAGCAAAAGAATATTATTATTCCTTTATGTATAATGATGCATTTCTGAGTAAGTATTCAAAACATTTTTCATATATATATATATATATATATATATATATATATATGTGTGTGTGTGTGTGTGTGAAGCTTCTTGCATAGATGTAGCTACTTATAAAAATGAACTAGCATTTTAAATATTCTTCTGCAGATATCTGCTAGATGTTTTAAAAATTCTATGTATGCAATTGACAGTTTCATATATTTGCTTTTCAAAAAATTCATATATCTGCTTAGTTGTAAATTGTGTATGCATGCAGATACAATCATTTTCAAAAAACACAGGTTCACAGCATTAAAGGCTAAGATACTTTTAAAAAATATGTACAAAATAACATTACAATTTTTTATACATAACAGTTCCTTGTTTACATTGACGAGAAAATATTCAATACATATTTTATATGTGATGATGAACATTCTTATAATTATATAGTTTCTACAAAGATATACAGGCATTTAAAACATCCATCTGAATAAAAATATTTATAGATAATTTTTTAAAATTATTTTCAAAACTATACAAATGTTATGAAATGTTTGTGTCCATTATTTTATTTATGAATGAATAATGTTCTTTATACAAATAGTACAATAAATAATTATATAAGCTATTGGTATTTTAATCAGCATTATCAGGTAAATAAACACATTTTGTACAATTCACTGAGGTGCTGTTTGGAAGAATGACAAGAACAATTTCCAATAGAGCGTCTATTGTTTTTCCATTTGCAGTGAACATTATTAATGCTGGAGGAACTGGCTCTTGAGACATATGATAATAATCTACCTCCAATATACCCTCTGAAATCTTCTATCCATAATGTGAAGGACATAGTGCAATAATAAACTCCTGTTTATTCCAGCCTGGTAATTTGCTTAATAATGATTAAACATGTTTTTGAAGAAAATTTTGATTTGGAGGAAGATTGGTATCTGATAAGCAACATTTTTAAATTCAAAATGAAACTTTAAATTTATAAATACCCAAAAACCGGGTATTTTGCAAAAAAAAGTATTTACAAATGGGGATTTAAAATTTAAATTTATAAATATACAAAAACTGATTGTTTTTTTGCAATTAAAGTATTTACGAATGGTGATTAAAAATTAAAGCATCTAAAAACTGGCTATTTTGAGGGGAAAAAATTTATTTGTGAAGTATGCTTCAAAATGAAACATAAAATTTATATATATATATATATATATATATATATATATATATATATATATAATACATAAGGTATAATATTTTTAAATTAAAGTTCTGACCAATTTTTAAAAAAAATTGCTATCAGGATTCAGAATAAAATATTCCAGAACTTAAACAGGATTGGCGGATAATTTATCGTTTTTGATTTGAAGGAATGACACTTAAAATGAAATAATAATTTTGAAAACTGTTTATGTTATACAGAGAGGGCTCGTGAAATTTCAGATTCTCAATTTCTCAGAATCCCATGCTACAGGTCAGCCAGTCTTGTTTTGATTTAATGAGGAGTGATGTATTAATAATATGGAAAATTTTAAGTTGGAAAGAAAAAAAGCACTTGCTTGGAACTTTTTAATGTTAAAAAAGATAAAAGTGTACTGTATGTTGAGTACAAATGACAATGTAACCAAATTGTGAAAACACGTAAAAAATGTTTCAAATATCCTGTTGGGTTAAAAAGGGGATGTAATAGGAAATTAATATAGTTTTAAACAAATTCAAACTATGAAAACTACATCAAACTTTCAGTTTCAAGAACATTTAAGAACTGAAGGTGATGATTCAGATGAACCCCGCCTAGCAGTAAAATGCCTGGCACATCTTCAAATAATATTAAAGTTTCAGGAATAACTATTATTCAACACAATCACTATAATTTTTAAAACTATTAGAACTGAAACATTTGGTATCTTTTCATCAGAAATTGTCTGGTTCTTTGACTGATTAATCCAAAAAGGATTATTAACAATTGTATCCTTCAGTTTAGTTTCCATTATCAGCTCTTTATAATTTTAAAACCAAATACAATTCCCCTTTTAAAAAAATAGTTTAAGAAAGGGTTTTTTTAAAGCTAAAATAACTCCTTTTTTCAATAAGCAGCAAATAGAAAATTATTCATTGTAATTAAAAGGGTATTTTCATTTAAATCATGTATTTTATGTTAGAAGCATGATGTAGTAATGCATTTGATTTTTCTGATTAAATATTTTAGTTTTTATAAAACTTAATTAGTTTAATTTTTATTGATTGAATTCTTTGATTATTTAAAATTAAATTATATTATTTGTCTGGGTATCTATTTTCAAACCATTATATCTATTTTATATGAATAAAGTGAATTGAAAAATAAATACCCAGGTAAGTATTTACCATTAAAAATAAATACCCAGGTAAGTATTTACCATTAAAAATAAATACCCAGGTATTTTACACCACTGATTATAGACTTTGTTAGGAATTATTTTCAATGAAAAAAGCTTTTAATTGTGGCTCTACTTTTGTTTCTTTTTCATCGGTCAAAATCCACTGACCTGCACAAAATTTAACTTTTTCAAGAGTTAAATCTTAGCAACACTGAAAATCATCTACACCGTCTTCCACTGCGTGGATTTTACATTCCAACCTAGCAATATACCATTTTATTTTCTAGATTGAACTTTTTAGAATCGCTGAAGTCGAAGCCTCTGGAAAAAAAAAAAAAAACCACCGCGCAACGGAAGATTGCATTCTTGCTCCTCATTGGCTGAATTGTGGTTTTCTCCGCGATAGTGATTCTGTATAAGGCATTCTGATTGGTCAGAACAATGGAAATTTTATAACTTTAATTTTTTTGTATTAATTCATTTTCGTCGATCCAATGTAGAACATTGAATTATAATTTTTTGGATTTCATATTCTTTTCTTTGGTTAATTTCAAAAGTTTCCCCTCAACCTAATAATATTACTTGAACGATAACGAGGCATGTCCTGCGGCCTAAAGGGGAAAAGATATATTTTCATCAGGTTTAACATTTTTTCGGCCCACTATGCCATAAAACTGAAATGCAATAGTCGTTTAGGGGGGGAAAGCCTCTCGGACCAAGGAAAAACCACGAAATGAGGAGTGTGGGAGGAAGTCATTCTAGGGAAATTAGGGCAGGGAGGGCCCGTTTTGAAAGTGGGGTGAGGAAGGGGCACAGTAGACCGGACCGCACTATGGTCGGCTCAGTCGGACCTGTAAATGACCCACCAGATTTTATAGCCTGATGTCCGTGGAACAGATTTTGAAACCTCTCCAGTCTGTAGAGGCTTGAGCTGATCGCCTGTACTAAAAACTAGAGAGGGGGCGCCAAAATGAAAGGAAAAAATTTTTGCCGTTTTCGCTGGAGCTCTCCTGTCAATCAAGCCATTTCTTTCTCCCCTTTACGTTCCATCTTTGGCGCCACCCGGAATTTGGCGCCACGGGCAGTTGCCCGGTTTGCCCGGGCCTCGGGCCGCCTCTGGTTCTCTTGGTAACCCCTTCCTATGCATTTTCGATTATTTTGAGGCAGGAAACGATGTGGAAGTGATATTTCTAATATTCTTCGAGAGTAAGGTTTGCCCCTAGACACCATGTTTAATAAGTATTAAAGCAAAATGAAAACTCCATGGATATGACAGTAAGCAGGCGCAAAATACGGAACTTCCTCTTCTCGTCACTCGTTATACAAAACGTCGCTCATTAAGCGAGTCATTTCTTAAAAAAATTATTTTGCTCGTTATGCGAATTACTCGTTATGTGAGGTGCTCTTTAAGCGAGGTTCCACTGTATAAGAAATATTTCATTTTTTTTTCAGTATTAATTTGCATGTTTATTCAAATTTTATAATTGAGCGATAATTTTTTTGTATTCTATTGTGATAAGTAATGTGCGAATTTTATATTGTACAAGTGTATTGAAATTTTGAAATTTCAGGGCGGGAGTATGCTACGTAAGCATGTTGCTCCGCCTACTAACTGTAGCGCCCTCAGACAGACATAACAGACACTTCCCCCGATGCCTCGCACGAGGTACACTGTCAGGATGGGTGCGGAAGGTCCGTGTTAAATTCATACTTCCCCTAGCCAAATGTAAAAATACTTTCAGTTTTCAATGTAAAACCGATCATGTAACAGCTTCGCCAACGAATGGACAATATACCAACTCCCTGACAATGGAGTAAAATAAAAATTAAAATTTTATTACCAAATTTTCCTCTCGTCGTCCTCTTTATTGAATCTTCTTGACCCCTTCACTCAGATGGGAATTTTATCGTCAAATTACACGATATTTTTGTTTCTCTTGTAAGGCTTTAATTGGTTCTAGATTTTCTTTTTGTGTAGAAGATGAGCGCGATACTTGTTAATCAGTTTTTTGACAGTTAAATGCAACTGCAAAAACAGTGGTCATCTATAAAGCATATCCTATAGCCAACCCTCTCTTAATGAGGAAAATATTTGTACCATGAGAGATGTCACCCTCATTCTTCTACTTGCCGGGAGTCTCCTAGAGTGATTAAAATCTGGGCGTTCAATGCAACTCTGGCCTTGCACAGCAGTTGTGTTATTGTAAAATAAAACTATTTGCTATTTTGTTTATTCTAGAAGAAGCAGAAAGGGTGCGGTTCTTCCGTTTTCAGCCTAGTGCGCACTGTAGTGAAATGCAACGTAAATGTACTGCCAATTTATTTAATGTATATGGATGTGCATTTTAAAAAACAGCAATTTTTAGGGTCTTTTGAAAATAATACTGAAGAATATGTAAATATTTTATAGTTATTTCTTCTAAATATGCGCCGCCTGACTCCTGCGCTCTAGGCCATGAGCTAGGTTGGCCTTATGGGAAATCTGGGACTGATAACAAAATGATATAAATTCAATTTTACAATAGCAGCGAATATACTTCATCAGTCGAGTCAAGTTACGGGTACAATTTCTTTCATTTTAAGGAATTTAATATCTTTTAAGGATAAGCTTAATATTACATAAGTAGCACTTGACATCAGTTAAATTTATGCTGGTCACTCCGTTTGAAAAAAAAATAACTCAATATTTATAGGAGAATGGAGTCGTTATGTTGATCGCAACATTTTGCTTTCTCTTCAATGCTTATTCTTTTATCCCCACCTCTAGAAATGTATTTGAAAGTCTCAGGCACTATCCTTAAATGGATTGTACTATGGCGAAAATAATATTTTTTGTATACAATGTACATAACATTTTGTAACATTTTCAATTTTTTTTATTCTAAAGAATCAGAAAATTTTAGATGGAAAGTATACAGAAGTTTATTACTATTGGTGATATTCCATTCTAAATGACATTTTAATTTCAGTAGAACTAATAAATCAAAATTAAATCAATTTGTCTCCATGAAGTTAATATTACATCATCCAGTAAATATATTTTATATTAAGAAGTTTCATCTTTTCATGCTTTTTTTACAGGAATAAATCCTTGAAAGGTTTTCTAATTACATAACAGTGGGTAACCAGTAGACTTTTACCGCATTTCGTTACAGGAATAATTGTCTCTTCAATGCTTATATCATCAAGTAGTTATTAGATTCTCAAACTTTTATTAAATGGGATTAAACCGATTTTGATGAGAGGTAAGAAATTATCAATCAGCAATTGAAAAAATACGCTAAACAAAATACTTATTGACATTCTAATCAATCTGTTCATTCTATTACATTTATAATTATCGATTTATGTTAAAATACCTCATAAAATGAAAGAGGTGCCAGTAACTGGTTTTTCAACTATTGATTCAATTTTTCGCAAAGTTTTTTTAAGAGGATAAACTTTTGTCTAAAAACATTTATTCAGCCTCAAGTAGAGTCATTTAAATAAAGTCAATAAAATAAAATCACAAAAGGACTAATTGCTTATCAGGGTCTAAATTAAAGTATTAAAAATGAAACTGAGTAATCAAAAGAAGATTTTAGACAAAATAGAATTTGTAAAGTAGATTAACATTCTTTCACTTAAATCCTTGTAATTCTTTTTAACTTCCTACAGTGACCTATTACACTAAACTGAAACTGCATAGAACTTCTTGCATAGCATATGAAGGTAATATCCTACAATATAAATGACAAACTAATGGTGAGCATATAAATGGAAATATACCAAAATTTAAAAAAAATTGATCACATTTGGACTGAATAAATTTTATGTGTATTCAACCAAAATTAATGATACATTATTGCACATAAAATATTGCATTTTATTTTAAACTGTAGTATTACATCAACACAAACATGAAACAACACTGGGAAACATATACTTGAAATTCAAAAGCAGAACACATCACAAAACACAAAACTAACCAAAAATACACCAACCTCTTCAGCAAACTAACGATTAAAAGATTGACAAAAACATTCAAGAAAACTTAAAATTGTCATATTACATCAACACAAACATTAAACAACGGGAAACATAAACTTGAAATGCAAAAGCAGGACACATCACAAAAGCATTTACACAAAACTGAAAGGAACCAAAAATACACCAACCCCTTCAGCAAACTAACGATTAAAAGATTGACAAAAACATTGAAGAAAAGTTAAAATTTTAAACAAAGCTACATCAAAACATGGTTAAACAAAAGCGCATCAACTTAAAAATGTTAAACAAAATATTGCATCATTACAAAATGTTCACTATTAATAAGGGTGTTCGAGAATTATTGGACACATGACAAAAATATGTAAAAAAATAACTAGGAACAGTAGCGTTGTCCCGATGTGTCATATTCGGGGCCGGCCCGAAGGGGTTTCAAGCGGTGCGAGCGCGCTAGGCCCTGCGTTTTTGAAGGCCCCGCACCGCTGACTGATTTTGCAAAATGAAAATTGATTGCATTAATTTATTTAACGAAATCAATTTTTTTCTTTGAGTTTTGCCACAATATTATACTATTTATTTAAAAATAATTTATTTGCATTGTATCCAACTTTTGTCAATGTTTTGAAAATTATATCGAACTTTACAGATCTTTTTAATCTGCAGAAAGTTCTTTCTTAAAATTGAAAATAATAAAAAAATACTTGGAATCTGGCATTAATCATGAAAGATTTACCTTCTTAACAAATCTATAGAATCCTAATTAACTCAAAAACTAAATATTATATTTTCAATGAATTTGCTAAACACTATGTAAGAAAATGAAACCAAAATCACGTATCGTAAACTTATTCTGGTAAGCCGGATTCCAAATTGTACATATTGTTACAGTCATGGAAAGTAGCTTCCCAGCAATGCAGGTCTTATGGTTGGGAAGAGGGTTTTACAAGGTGAAGCATGGAGTGACCTCAGCGACTCTCGTGGCACGCATGACCTTGGCGACAAACTTGGCGACCATTTTGGCGACTTGGCGACAAATTTGGCGATCTTGGCGACAAATAGATTATTCTCGAAAATGCAACCCTTTTCTCGATATTTCTATTAGGGGCCGAGATCTAGGATTTTCATGAAAATTCTATGTGACGTCACGGCCTAACGGGGAGAGTATATAAGACCGCGCTTGGACCACAACAGCGTCTTTGAACGACTGGTTACTGTGAAGCGTAAACGTCTTCGGAGTTCTATCTGCTGTGTGAGCTAATCAGCTGGTGAGCTGAGCTGTTATTGTCGTGACTAGTTATTTGCTGACTGTTTGTGCTGTTAGATATCAAAGCGCTGAACTGTCATTACCTGTGAATTGTTGTCTATTTACATTGGTAATCTGTGCAAGGACTATTGTTTCCTGTACCTGTGCTACGTGTTTTCCTGTATATTTGTAAATAAACCTTCATTCTCCATTATCCTGCGTGTTGGACTGTTTACACCATACACCCACGGTAAGATTTTGTGCAACAATATGAAGTATTTGATTTATTAATGATTTTTTGTGTGATCTAGATATTTACATTATTAAAAATAATTTAATTATTTATCATTTTCAAAAAACTAAACCAAATTCTGCAATATAATAAACAGTGATGCAATGAATTATTTTGCTGTACGAAATTAGTTTGAAAGCCCCGCAAGTGAACTTTGCACCGGGACCCGTTTTTCTTCGGGCCGGCTCTGGTCGTATTGCTAACACGGCTCCTAAACTTTTGTTTCACAGCATTGTTTCTTCTCACAATCCAATCGATGGAGATAGATGTGAATATACCCCCGAATAACAAAGCCTGGTGGCTCCATTGGCCTTGCCTGTGACAGAGCCGACCAGACGGCGCTGTCCAGATTTGTCAGCGGTCACCTGAGGAGTTGCTCCTTCAGCCACGGTAATAAAGTTTTTCCGGTCTGCGCAAAGTGTGGAGTAGCGAGTGCGTCCCCAGAGCACATCCTTTCTTGTCTTCGCCTATCTAGGGAGACTTTCGAGACGGATCCTTTGCTTGCTCTCGATTTCTTGAGGGTGAGTGGGCTCATGGATGGTGTCTAGATGCCGCTAGACAGAGAGGGATTAGTAACAACAACAACAACAGATGTGAATTGTATAAGAAAATTTCAATCAGTATAGTCCTGTCTTCCGATCTCCAGATTAAATTCTTTTTCACGATGAATTATGTGAAAGATTGTGTATATCAGATGTGCCTAACTTGCATGAACTGAAATATCGTATTGCATCTTTTATTGAATCTATAGCTCCTAAGATGCTTGTAAATGCATGGCGTGAAATCGAGTATCGCTTGGACAAACTACGCGCAACCAAGGGATCTCCCACCAACATTCATTAACTTTTGTAGTGCTATAATAAGTTAGTAAAGACATTTTGTTTCTATATGTTCTAGTTTTTATTTTATATAATGTGTCCAACAATTCTCGGACACCCTGTATATCTTCAAAATATTTCAAGAACTTTAAAATATTTAAGGAATGTGTGTAACCAGTAAAAATAGAAACCCCAAAATAAAATAAGGCACCTTTTATATATCACAAAGTGATCAGATTCTGAAGATCTATGAAAAATATATAACTACCTAGGACTTAACTGCACTTTATGAACAAATAATTATAGCTTATGTACTCATATTCATTTGCCATGGGAATAGGTCTTGATTCAATTTTCAATTTACATTTAATTTTGAAGCAGAAATGAATATTTTATTAGATTAGAAATTCTCATATCTTTCTTCGCCATAAAATTATAACATATTTACTGACAAATAAGAATAAAAATTGCTTACAATATTTACATTTTTACCGAGAATTTATACAAATATGGAAATAAGGTTTTTTCCTTTCTTAAAAAGGAAAATATTTCTTTCACTATAACAACCTTTTAAAAATGTTATTTTAAAAAATCAATATAACTTGAAATTTAGTAAGATTCTCTAACGAATATGACAAGAATGTTTCTATAAACAGGCTTAATATGAATATCAGCTGAGTGCACATGTCAAATTGCGAAGACTTTCATATAGAAAAAAATATCTAAGGGCTATTTTCCAAATGTTCATAAATTTCTTAACGCATAAATTACCAAACAGTAGGAGTTTTATATCATAAAAATACTAAATTATTTATCACTATTAACCAGTACAGCACACTTTTAGCTCTTAATAAACTTTTTATAGAAAACTGGACTGCTATAGCCATCATGTGCAGCAATAGGTTAATACCAGAAGAGATTGAATCATCACCGAATTACCTTGCAATTTATAAGGTTTAAGAAGTTATTAAAATATTTTAAAATATTAATTACAAATCTCAGACAAACACAGCCCTCAGTAAAAATGGAATGGAGAAATGGAAAAACTTCTGAAAAAGCATTTTAAATTACATATTTCAAGCACCTGGTATCTTTATAGATTTTAAAACAGAATGGAAACGAATACCACACTCAACGCAAGTATAGGGACCTATAGATTTTGCAGCAATGTTTCTCTGGATAACTGGATGGAGGAATTTCAGCTGTAAAATAATTCATTTCGTCATCATCTTCATCGAAAGTTTCAGGAGTTATAAGTATCCAGTCTTCAAAGGTCATTATCCTCTTCCATTCTCTTTTCAGCAAGTATTTTCGCTTTTTCTTTCCTTTACTTTCTTCATCAGTACTGCCACTATCATCAATAGAATTATTACATTAAGTTATTAATTTTCAAGCTCCCCCTCCCTCCTACAAAAAAACATGAAACCGAATCATTATCACTTAATTGAGTAACTGTAACGAAAGAAATATCTTTTAATGAATATGGAAAGAAAAGAGAAATATCATTATTAAAAAATTATTTCAACTGTAGAATTTTCAAATATCAATTTGAAAGATATACTGCTAATATTTTTTGTTCTGTCAAATGTAAAACTTCTTACTCCGGAAGATTTTTTCTCATGTACTTGTTGAGGGTTTCTCCTAAAAACAGAGACCCATCTGTTTTGTTATGGTTCAGCACAATCTTAATCTGCTTCATTAACTGTCCATTCTTTTCCAATTCCTCTTTATAGGCAGCAGGAGTAAGGTGCCAAAATTCTTCTAAAAGCTTTTGAAAATCGAAATAATCTAAGCCTTTGAGAATGCAATTGTCTAATATCGAACGCAAGATATTTTCGAAATGATGAATTTCCAATTTGTTATAAAAGTGCTTTGCCATCTCCAGGAAGAGACTTTGTTTCGGCCATTTCGAACAGTGATAAAGAGCTTCTAAATGATTTTCAGCAAGCACTTCTGTACGCTCTCTTTCGTCCATTTTGTACAGACACAAGTAAAAGTCGTTGAATTGTATCTTGTCCTCCTCGTAATAACTAAAGTACAACTTCTGATTATTCGGAGATAAAAAATCAAAAAAGCAACTCAGTCTTATTTGACTGTCACACGACATGATAAAACTTTCTCCAAAGAATACATCAACATGCTGTTTCCAAGAATTAGCAATTCCTTCGTTGAGAATCTTTTTCCAAAATCTGACAGCAGAATTAGTTCCTTTGCGAGTAATAGCTTTCTTGGTGGCTTTAATTTTGTGCCAAAGAACCAAAATTTCGTCCTCCAGAAAATAAGTACAGGCCATTATAAACCGAGACTGCAAATCGATATTTTCATTTCGAACGAGTTCCTGTGCAGTCTCGATTCTGTTGATAGTTCCATCCGTCTTCCAGGAAAGACAGCTCTTTAAGATATTTTCATCTACTTTGTCATCAAAATAATGATCGCTTAACCATTCATTATATTCAGAATTCATCGGTCGAATGAACTTGACCACTAACTTCCTAAGTTTAGTTGGAAAATACGGAGTCAGCAATTCTTCAGCCTGTTTTTCTATTGCTTCCCATTGTTCTTGCCGGAGGCAATCAAATATTTGTTTGAAGACGGGCAGCTTTTCTTCTTCTTCAGTCATTCTCACTATTTCGGGATTCAGGGTGAGTCGTGAAGCAATTCTTGCTGCTGCCATGTACTTCAGAGTTGGTAAGAAGTTAAAATTCATAGCTTAAATCCGGACTTGATAGCTAAATAAACTGAAAAATAAGAAAAGAATATAACAGAAATATACAATATTTGTATAAAATTCTTAAAACTGCATTGTTCGAATTTTTAATTTTATGGAACTCAAATACGAAGTTAACGAAATAAAAAAATATATAGACTACATTCGTATAAAATTATTCTTATGGTCTAGGAAACAATAATTTTAAATGGCATAAAATTCGAAAGTGAAAGAATTTTTAAACTTTTATGAGGTTGTTTTTAGTTATTGATAGTCTTAAATGACAAAGCAGCATAACGTCTTAAATTTGCCTGAAACCTGAAAAATTTACCCTAATTTTTAAGTTATAAAAATTAAAAATTATGTCAAAATTTTTTTGAACAGAAATGTACAACTATCTTGTAAATCCTAACTTACTGAAAAAAATGGTATGTTAAATTTATTAATTATTTATGTTTGGTAAGTAGGCTGCGAAATAATTTCGACAAATAAATTCTATGTTTTAATCAATTAAAACTGGAGTTACTTTTTGTTTGCTTATATAAGTAACTAGCTGATAACCCGGCATTGCTCGGGATCCATATTTTTCCATATACCTGCCTCCGTTTTTTTTACAAATATTGTTACTATTTTTCCTCAGTAAACGTAAATCTCCTTTGAATCCTATCTTGTTGAATTAAATCTTTCAAATCTAACCTTTTTATTACCTTAACGCGAGAAGTTTGGAAAAAGAAAATTTCTTCTAAACTTTTAAACAATATATTATATAATAATTAATATCACTTTAAAATGAACAATTAAACTACACAGACTTTTCTCGGCGTTGTTAATTAAAAATATTAACTTAAAAATCGTTAGAAAAATGAAATCTTAATAAAGTTATACTTTACAATATAAAACATAAAAAACAAAGCAAAAAAATGTAAGAAAACAATTTTTCCCTCGATGTTTATAAATTAAAACACGGTAGCATATTTTGTCTTGCAAAAGAGAAGATAAAATGAAAAAAAAATAATAAAGAATCTAACAAACTTCATTCAATGCGGCTCAAAAAGAATAATATACGCAGGTGTCCAAAAATGATGCACAATTTTGAAGATGCTACAAAAGTGGAGTTAATATGGATACTACGGTTCGCAATCAGTTGCTGAGAATCGTGGGGCATACTATCGTCGGAAGTCACATTTTACAGTGAAAATTCAGTCACGAGGGCAATTAGAGGGACCACCAGAAAGGGATGAAGGTGAAAATGGAGTTTGACCCATCCTGTTTCATAGAAAGCTGATGTAACAAGATGTGCATAATATTTACATGCATTTTCGTAAACATAGCACAAATATTCGGAAAGATATAAAAGTTTTCTTTAAAAAATTCCGAATATTCCCGCTTGTTTTCTGCTTATAACATGCAGAGTTTTCCATCAAATTTTACGAAAATTACAGAAAAAGTGACAATATGTTAGAGAAGCATTGCGTAAAAATTTGGAATAAATACTTTTAATATCAGAGAAAATATGAGCATTTGTAGTAAATAAATTTTTACTGCGCATGTGCGAAATATAGCGTAATTTTTCTTTCACAGCTTCAAAGCCAGATATGTAGAACAACTTATATGAAAATTCCAGTCGAATACCATTAAGATTTAGAAAGATATTGGCAGTGGAGTGAACAGAATTTCTGATTCTTTCTAAGAGAAGCAAAATGATGAGCGTTTATCCACAAACTAATATTTATTAAACTTGAATCTTCAGATAAAAATCGTCGAACTGCAATTTAAATTATGAATTTTATTTATAAGTATTCCTGGGTATTCAGCACATTCAATCTTTGTAAAATTTTGTACAAATATTCGGGAAGATATAAATGTTTCCTTAAAAAACCCCAAATTTTTCTGCATGTTTTTTGTTTATAACATGCAGAGGTTCCCACCAAGTTGTACGAAACTTACAGAATACTTGACATTATGAAAAAGAAGCATTGCACTAAAATTTGAAGGAAAAAATTTGAATATTACAAAGAATATGAGCATTTGTAGTAAATAACTTTTACTGCTCATGTGCGAAACGTAGCGTAACTTCTTTTAACAACTTCGGAGCCAGATATATAGGACAGTTTATATAAAAATTCCACTTCAATAACATTAGTATTCAGAAAGATATCGGCATTGCAACTTGGTGAATTTCGGTACACTCTAAGAGAAACTAAATGATGAGGGTTCTTGCACAAATTGATATTTTTTAAACTTGAATCTTCGAATAGTAATTGTCGAACTGTAATTTAAATTATGTATTTAACTTATAAGTATACATGAGTATTCAGGATGTTCAACTTTCATAAAAGATTCTGTTCGAAGATTCAAGTTTAAAAAATATCAGTTTCTTCAAATGTCTTTCATCAATTTTTAAAATTTTAAAAATTTCTCTCAATCTCTTTATTATAGCTTTAGCTGTTAAGTACCCCAAATTCTTAAGAGTAATAAATTTTACTTTAACTCACTTTACTTTACTTTTACTCTGTCAATAACTTTCTGTCTCAGATTCCTTTCAAGGTAGTCAAAAGTACGTGAAATTATTTCAATATGCAATTTTAAGTTCATACTCAACATCATACATAATAGTCACACATCATTCTGTCGATGAAATATGCAGCAGATCAATGTATATGCCTTTCAAAAGGTTATTTAGGTCTAAAAAGTATCAAATTTATTTATTTCTTTTGTGTAGGGTAACACTTACATACATACATAACCCACGCCGACCGACTCACCCAAAGGGTTTAGAGTCAGCAAGGATCGACGGGGAGGGTAGCACTTGCAAAACTAAGCTCCAGCTAACTAGAATATTATTTATTAGTTCAGAACGTGTGCCACGAATACAGAAAGTAACAAAAATTAACATACCTTCTGGGAAAGGCTTCGGCTACCAGAATATCAAATTAATGGAACAAAGATATCAAGGGGAGGTGGGACACACATCTGGTGGCAGATTACTGCTAGAGACTCCAAAGCTAAACTTCCACTGCAAGTAAGAGGAAATCATATAAAAGCTTTTCCATGAAGAAACTGAACTAGTTTATTTAATTTTCATTTTATTGGACTTAATGAAACATCATCATGCATTTTTATCATACCATTATGATTAACCTATTTTATCTGTTGAAATCCATTTTTTTATTTTATTCATTCATACTGTTTTCAATTTTATTCTTTAACTTACATTTGAAACAGATTTTATGTGATTTCTGCATGGATTAATCTTGTAATTTATATATTGATTACTCTTTAGCATTAAGTTGATTAATTGTATTGATTTCTATTTGAGACAGTTTAAATGCGATCTAAGTGGTGCGTACATGTTACCACTGGAATACAACTTCACTTTATCTCGAAAACTGGAGACAATCTAACAAAAACAATGCCGGATTCGGAATCAGCACCACGAAATTACCTTAAAATCAGTGGAGCATTATTGACAAAAACTCAGTATTTGACCAGTGTTATAAGAGTAAATACAGTGAAACCTGTGATAACGATACTGTCTATAACGATAAAACTGTCGATAACGATCCCGGCGGAATTCCTATTTACACAATGTATTTTCAACCTGCATACAACAAGAACATGAATCTGGGGTTCGCAGAATGTCAGTTGTTTTTTAGTAAACCAAACGCGCTGAAAACAAAAATGACATTTTTTCTCTATCGTCACAGATTTTTCACAAATTATAAAGGAGGAGGAGGCTATTAAACAAAATTAATGAGAAATATTATTGAATAAAATGCATTGTTATTTAAATTTAAAATCATTTTCTGAGTAAATGGACAAAAATAAATACGAGTATAAAATATAATACTACACCAAAAGAAGCAAAATTATAAAATAAAGCTTTACTTATAAACGAGCCCAGAAACATATATTGAAGCAAAATTTACCTAAAGTCAGTTGAGTCATTTAGTACCCACTTTAAATCTTTCAAATAATGTGCTCAAGTTTTAGGATCGTAACTTAAAATTAAAAATTTGCTTGCTATAGGAACAACATTTTCTTAGTATAAAAATCGAGAAAAAGAATTTTCCACGTAATTTCCTCAAGAAGAATCACTTTCACTTGTGTACTGTATAGACATTTCTAGACTTATAGCTAATTTATCTTCCACCACTGATCATTGCCCATTTCAGTGGAGACTATTGAGTCTAATCAGAGAAGCTTAACAGGTGTCTTTCTGCATGATGGTGACATTCTTGTTTCAACTCCTGTAGCTCATTCAGAAATTTCAAAAGAATTCCTGGATTTTCTCCTCATTAAAATGAAATATCAAGAATTTAAATGGAAAACTTGTAGGAATTTTAACCATGCTATTAGGCCAGCCAGGTGGGTATACAAAAATGTCTTGTTATCCTATGTGAGTGGAATAGTAGATGTAAAAACCAACCCTGGATAAGAAAAGAATAGCCTCAAAGGAAAAATTAATTCAAATTTAGGATCAAAGAATGTGATTCCGTAGAACTTAATGGATCCAAAACAAGTCCTTTTACCACTATTGCGCATAAAATTAGGACTTCAAGCTTTGGGTAAAAATGTGTATTGCTTTCGATATTTAAGTGATATTTTTCCACAGTTATCAGCAGGTAAAATCAAAGAAGGCGTGTTTGTCGGCTCAGATATAAGACGGTTAATGAAAGATCACAAATTTTAGAGTAAAATGAAATCGATCAAGAAAAAGCATGGGTTGGTTTTAAAGACGCCACTCAGAAAGTTATAGGAAAATTACAAGCATCATACAGTGGCGGCTCTTCCATTAGGGCTGCAGCACACCTTGAAATTATTTTAAAAGTTTGTTTTTCATTTTTTAAAAATCCTATTAGGTTATTTTTTTCTCATTGAAAAGTTTGACCAGCAACGAACATTGGGGAAAAGAAAAGTGAAAACGGAGAAGAAAGAGAGAGAATGCATCAATAAGCAGGAAATAACAAGTCGGAGCTGGCTCAGAAACAGCCCTCGCAAGCATCAAAATTCGCTCTCTAAGCAACAGCTAAGTGACATTTCGGAAGACGAAGCCAGAGTTTCCTCCTATTGAGTTTGGCGGTGGCTTCAGCTGCACAGGCTGCAGTCCTTGGAGCAAGGCTAACTGTGTCCCTCCCACCCGAGGATGGGCTTCGCTCTCATGAATTATTTATCTTCGCTTTTCTCGTTCGCTATTATTTGGATATGGTTTCGCTTTCAATTTGCCCCGACGGAAACTCATCTGTTTTAATAAGCATTCGTTTTCTTTTAATAGAAACCACTCATGAGAGAAAAAAAGAATCGTCGATCATTTTCTGAATTATAATTCAGATAATTACAATACAAAATTTTGAGCTGTTTAGATGTAAAACTGAATTTTAAAAAACTCTATTTTAAATACATAAACTTGATGGTTTTTTTGCAGCATTGTTTGTTTCTTAGTTGACGAGCCGCCACTGAGCATAACTATACAATAACAGTGGGAAAAAATGCTACAAAACTATGAAGAAATAGTTTGCAGCATGAGCTTAAAAATACAGTTTTTGCACTCCCGTCCTCAGCATTTTCCTGACATTACTGAGTGTGGAAATGGGTGAGATATTTCACCAAGATATAAAATGCATGAAAAGCGATAACAAGGACACTGGGATGTGAATATGTTGTGGCTTAAAACGAAACAATGAGCCAGTTTCCAAAATCTAAAGGAGACAAGCATTCCTTTGAAGAGGAAGTGAAATAAATGTGTCTAATTTTTTAATAATTTCTTCTTAAATATATATCTGACTTATATTTGATTTATTGAAGTATTTTTCGTAAGTAAATTTGTAAATACATATTTACAAATAATATAACGTAAATATTAAGTATATATTAAGTAATGTCTCAAGCTTGGAATTTTTTTCGCAGTTGCAAAAAATCCTTATGCGATACAGAAAAATGGATATTATTTTCGAAATCGGCATGACAAGTATCATGTATTTTGTATAAATTTATGTAAACTCCACTCAAAAAGTTAAATTCTGTAGGCCTGTGTGATCATTTCTTAGACTCACCTGTAACGATAATTTTACCTATTTAGAAAACTGGTACAGTAGAATCCCGATTTTTTTCCTGTTGGAAAACGACACCCTATGGTCAAGAATATGAGATAACAAAGAAATCGGGGAGGGGCTAGAAACTGGAGCCAGTTGTAACAGGAGAATCTGGCTAGTGATTGGAATGTGCGCAAATGTTTGTTGCTTCTGATTCGTGGAGGGGACTAACCTGTTCATTCGCATTTAGCACTTCAGTCAACGAAACTACTTTTTTAAAAACTACTTTAAAAAATAAGAAAAGACATGGAAGATGCCGCGAAAAAAGTAAAGAGGATAGCAAACGAAAATGATTTAAAGGTGCCATAAATAACAATGCTAAATAAGTATTCAACAAAACTTTTCATTTTGAAGTTCTTAAAAAAGTTTAAACATAAAATTTTATATCAGTATATAAAATTGTATATTTATGTTTTTAAAATACAATTTTCTATCGGCGCTTATTTGTAAGATGAATCAATTAGCGCAATAAAATATATCAGTGTATTGATACAAGCACACGCACTTAAACATTGGATACACAAATCCGCAAACTGTCTATTACGACAACCTGTCTATAACAATAAATTTTCTAGGTCCCAACAAAATCGTTATAAACATGTTTTACTGTAGTTATATTTTATCTTCCAAATGGGATCATTTTCTTTGTTTTCATCGTATAACTTGCTATTCCTAAGATTTCCAAATCCGCGATTTTGCTGCATAGTTGCAACCATCGTATTTATATTATTATAATCAACGCTATTCCACAATCTAATGAAGTAACATTTCCACAAAACTTAGTAACAGCCTTCCCCTTCGTCCCGAGGTAAGTTTCTACTTCAAAATTCCTGGCTGGGCGACTAGATGAAGCGAAGTTTCATCACATGCGATTTATGCATTTTGCCGAGTGGCGTAGTGGGGCATGTACGACACGTGCCCTGGGCGCAATAAACCAGGGGGAGTAAAATTAAGGAATCAATTGGTTGTATTTAAAAGAAAAGTCGTTTCTTTTCAAAGCTCTTATTCCCAAAATTCTTTAAAATCGAAGTGTGGGAAAATCATAAGGATACATTTTTTACAACCTGGAAAACTCATGCTGCGATAAAATAGCAAATAATATTACGTTTCAGAGATTTGCTGACAAAAACCCTTATCTATGAAATTAAAAATTTTTTTCGTTTTACGGATTTTTGTCTCGGTGGGTGGGGATAAGGGAACATACTTAGGAGTCAATTACTCTGCAGGGTTTCTCACGGTATGCTGATTGGATATCTGTTTCTTCTGAAGTTGGTGTTAAATGGTTAACAAAGAAGTGCATTCCTATCTTCAATCAGCAAAAGAGTGAAGAAAGGTAAAAAGTACCTCAATTTTTTGGTTTAGTTTAAGAGCAACTTTGAAAGACGCAAGTTCACTCTATTACTTCGCTATCTTTACATAGTTTTTAGGACTGAATATTTGCATAATTTGTATGCTGAAAATGCGATAGTGTTTATTTTTACCCAGATGCAGTTGTTCTGCTAAACGCAAACAAAAAATGCTAAAACAAAAGACTAAATACAGCATAAAGCTTTGCAAATGAAAGTAAAAATGATCAGTCCACATTGACGTTGGAATTAAGATAACTAAAAGCGATTTCTTTAATAATAAGCGAGAACAAATACATAAAGAAGAGAAATTCAGTTCCTGCTGTAATGTGAACCGTTTCCTTTCCTCGGTAAGTTACGTTATTGTCACCAATTTATTTTACTGTTAACAAACACATTGCAATTTGCCTTGACTGTCAAACAATTAAATACCAATACTCAACCTGAAATCATTACTTAAATATGGCAGTCATTTTTTTTATTTGTAATCCTTATGTTTAGTACATGCACAAAAATTTTAGTATTAACGTATTGTATGTGTTTTGATATGAGACTTCTTGGAGAAAGTTGAAATTGCTTTTTAACTGAAGTGAGTTTCGTATTTGGAGAATTGATGCCTTGTAAACAATATCTTAAAATGACATTGAAAAGAATGCCTTTTAATTAATTTTCTTTGAAATAGCAAGGAATTTTTTCTAAAGGAATTTACATTTAAAATGTAAAGGAATTAAATAAACAAGTAAGAAGATTTAAAATTAAATTATGAAGTATATCTCAAACTTTCTGCTACGTTTACAGCAGATTTTATCAATCAAATTATTTTCAAATAAAGTAATAATACCTTTTTCATGTACTTTCTTTATTTTGTATATTGTGAAAAGGTAATTTTGAAGGTTATTATCATGACCATGATGATAATTAATTCTAAGAAATGATATTGTCATGCCCAAGCGTGAAATTATTTTGGATATGATTTCCATTATGTGTACATTTTCATTTATTTCGGTAATAAGAGTATGAAACGAAACGTTTTGCAAAATCATTCGAAATTTAAATTTAAATTTTAGACAGATTACTTCGATTTTGGTGTTTTATTTTTAATTAAGATGTCGAGTTCAAACTTTCGACCCGATAAAGTCTGTAATGGTGTCTTTGCTTACGAAACCTTCCGCATTAAGAAGCTTGGATCTCAACAGTTGTGTTCCAGCAAGCAGACTTATAACTTTTACTTCAGATTGCTCCCCCCCCCCGTTTGTTTTCCAAATCCAAAAAAATTGAAATTATTGTACTATTATCATGTTAAACATCTTTATTCTTTTCTAATTTAATTATAAACATATATGAATTTCCTTATGGCAAATTTCGTTAGCTTCAGTTTCACACTGCTTAAAGTGAGTGAATCTAAATTCAGTATATACTATTTTTATAATTCTATTAGGAATTTTATTGCAAGCGTCTTTTGTATGTTTATCTCACACTTTCACCTCATTTTTTTCGATGGATTAAGAGATTTGTAATCATTAATTGAATATGCATTTATTTAACATTAGGTACAAACATGAGACCGCATGTTCCTACGAGATATGAAAAAAAATTCAGAAAAATTCGTTATTGGCAGCGAAAAATTCAGTTTTTTCTTTCGCTTTGAAATTTTGAAAAATTGAGTTAGGTGGTGTTGCTTGTTAAGCGACGGATTATAACATTTTGCAGGAAAGCCGAAAGAAGTGACAGTGCGCAATGTATTGTAATGCGCAATTTATTTTTGGAGATCGTTATATTTCGTTTTTTTTTTTTCAACCTACAGCTATGACTCTTTGCCCATCCGAATATGCGGTAGGGACAATTTGAATACGATAAAAACAGACAAATTAGCAAAAACTGGTCTTAAGTTAATTTACCCCTAAGGTACAGTATTTGACTATTAAATGTGAAATGAGGAATGGACATTACAACGGAAAGAAAAGCATAACATTTCACAACAAATGGAAAGAAATAACAAATTTTTCCCATTTTCTTTAAAAATTATGCTACCTTTAAAAGGAAAATAGCAGAATTCTTTGTGATGTGGGAATATTTAAATAAAGACATTCAAGCCTTAAGTAATTACTTACGGTTTTGAGGTCACTCTGTTAGATACGTTATGAAACTGCTCACAGATTCAAATCTTGACAGAAACTGAAGCCGAAATGATCTTGAACAACAGAAGATTCGACAACAGCAGCAGACTTGTCGTTGAAGATTCTTTCACGACTGGCAAGTATCTGGAATCTTCCTTCTATTGAGCGTTTGCGCAAAATGTTGCAAAACACCATTTCGATAAAATACCGGTTGCAGTTTTAGTTTGCGAGGCTTCCTTTCAATGGGGCCAGGTTGATGGGAGAGGATGATTTTCCTCTGATACCAAAAGTTTCGACGACATTCGATCGACATAAATAAAATGAAAACTTCATTTTGTTTGTGCGCTATAGAAAACTAAACTACTGGATATATACTTTTCAAGCTTTGCTCATAAATACTATAAAGTATATGGAAGGTTTTAATGAAGGTTTAGTGACAATAGTTAATTTTTTATTAATTAAAAAGACTATGTTCGCATGCGCAGTTCAGTATCTTCTGGGTTCACTTAGAAGCTTAAACAAAAATGTAATAAAAGCGACACGCAAAAATATTTTGTACGCAATTAGAAATCCCAACTATTAAACTGGTTTTCTTTATTTTTTCTCACAAATACTATGAAGCACAAGGAAGGTTGTACTGCTCAGAAAATTTCGGGCCAATTAATTAGATAATTTATTTTTTAATAATTTTCGAAGTTATAAGTTAGGGCTGCATGTTTGTCCTTTATAGACTGTTAGTTTGTAGTTATATTAATTAGTTCTTTACTGATAGTAATTTTTAAACAAGTTGCAGACTATGAGAGGAATTTGTGTATTATAATATTTTATATAAAAGTAATTTTTGCATTAAAATATTTGGCATAAAAGTAATTTCAAAGACGGATGCAGCAGTTAGTATTTTACTAAGGGAGAAAGAGAGAAAGGAGTATTCTCCCCTAGACTTTCTCGTATATTTCCTAATAAAAGTGTCATTCCCCCTTCCCCCAGTGGCGTACCGAGTTTCAGTGGCGCGTTTAAGTCAAAATATGACTCCCCCTTCATCATTAATGACTTAGCTTTGTAAACGGTGCCCGAGGCATAGTATTTCTTCACCCCCTCATCGTATTTGAATTTTAAAAGTAACAAAAACATATTAACGTTTTGTCACCATGGCCAGTGGCGTAGCAAGGGTAAGTGGCGCCAGGGAAATAATATGTTTATTTTTGTCTCAATTGTCATTGATGACTCGGAGTTCGGAAGCACGGTATTATTTTTACACCCCCTCAACATATTTTGCTTTAAAAATGTCATACACGCAATAATATTTTGACTTCATGGAGCTCCCTAAAATTGGTTTCTGGGCATCTATACCTCCTTTTACCCGGTTACTACGCCACTGCTTCCTCCTCGCGCATAAACACTGCGGACCTTTGGTAATGCCTAGAACACCACGAGTACTAAGATTTTCTAAGACTTCTTCCCCGAGTCTCAAGGAGCATCATTGAGATGAAGCATTAGTGCGATTATGTTACTTTATTAAGCCAAATTTGATTTAGGAGATGAAAAATTATTGCGATTCCCCGGGCACCATTTTCTCTTGTAAAACCACTGTTAAAAACTGGGAGTGAAAAACTCATATTTTTCTTCGGGCACCACTTATCCTCGCCACGCCACTGGACAAAATCAGACATGCAAGAAAACAATTTTATAGCTAAGATGAGCAGTGGCACTAGCTCAATCATTGTGTACATAAAAGAAAACTAATATACTTCATTCGTGTCTTTCGCCCTTTGTCGGTAGATTGCGGACTACTGAGGGACGCGCGAGTTTGCAGAGATCGAGGGAGTCAAACGACTAATGATGTTACTAATAAAATGTTGCTTTCCCTAGAATTTATTTTTTTATTTTGGATTTTATGTACCCTATGTAGCTTGTAAAGGACGGGCGGCATGCTGCAAGTTCTCCCCAGGCGGCAAAAGTTGCAGCTACGCCGCTGATGAAAGCTACTTCATATCAACCTACTTTTTCTAACTTTTCAAGTCATTCAGCTGTTCATTTTTCTAGAATACATGTATGTGATAAATCCTTTTTATTAGCGCCTTTCGAAGTAAAACTACTATAACTTTTTTCGTCATAGCTTGATGCCTGTCCCCATGAGCTTCGTGGACCTCTTCAAAATGCTGAACTATCTATTTCTTATCTATTGCAGGTATTGCAAATTAAAGGTATTCCCCGTTTTTAAGTTATCAAAATTCCCATCAATAATTTAAAGCTCTCTTTCTACAATTTGGCAGCTACGGGAGATATATGCAGCTGCAAGCGAAATATCCGAAATGGTCATGGACTAGAATCCTCTAAGTCTTTGCACAAAAGTTTAATCTAACACCTGTTATTTTGAAAAATCATGCGAAGACTAAAATAAAAGACTGTTACTGCTTTTTGGAACGAATGCAATTGTCTCTTCAAGAAATGTCCACACCAGTATCTTAACATATATATGATCATAAATTATTTCATCGCATCATTTATTAAATTATCTTTATATTGATATATGACTTTATGGCATTGCTTCAAAAATAAGTAGTTTTGTGAGCCACCAAACCTTAAAAATACAATTTTTTCAATAAGGTTTCAACCAATTTGGCCAATGCGACACGATTTAGTTTTTATTGTTTTTTTAAAAATCAAATTACGTTTTTTATTTCAGTCATATCAAATAGGGGGAAATTACTATAAGGAGGAAATAGGATCACGCAAAATAAATCAACGTCTAATACTTTTAGGGAACTATCTGTAGCAAACTCACACTGAAAAAAATCCCGATTTTCCTTCATTTTCGTGGCATTGTAAATGGACGAAAAGAAAATCTAAACAAGCACGGAAGTAACTAAAGAGGAATTGTGGCAGAATCCTTCTAGGAAAAGTGTAATCGAGGTGACAGGAACAACAGGTTCATTTACAAAGAAGCTAGGAAGTGTCACGGAAGAAAAAAATACATTAAAGTACAAAAGAAAGAAAATAATCGATTTTGACAGAACTTCGAAAAGATATGTGGATCCTGCCCACCTACGTATATAAACACCTGTCAATATTTTTGTTTGGGTTGCAGTGTTTATGTCGTTTGCTATTTCGTTGCGACATATCGATAAAATGTGTCAATTTAAGAACGAATTTAAGTTTTTATTTTTCTATTGCGTGTTTTCTTTCAAAATACGTGCACAGTAAATGCAATTATTGTAAAAGTAAGCGTATGGCATTATTGTCAATAAGGAGTTATACTGTTTACCATAGGTTGATTCCATCCAAACAAAAACAAGGCTATCGAATGTCAATCACTAAAAAGAAGGAATCAATAACTAAAAAGAAGGAATCAATAACTAAAAAGAAGGAATCAATAACTAAAAAGAAGGAATCAATAACTAAAAAGAAGGAATCAATAACTAAAAAGAAGGAATTATTGAGGGAACTTAACTCTTTTCCAGCAGTTAAATAAATGCATCTTACTAAAAGCATAAATTATTATAAGATCTTTGAAGCCAAATTTTACATTTCATTGTTAAACTCTATCAAGGTAAATGGGAAAAGCAAATAAACTTTCAACACATCACGATTTTTTTCTTTTGATTTTTAAATACTAGCGAGTTTTTCCCACTAATTGTCTGTATTTCTTTAATGGTGCAGTATTTATTTATTTTCTGGTGATCAGAATTTATAATAAAAAATACAATAATTTATTCTGAAATTATATAATTTGAATAAAAAATTATATATGCATATCCAATTAAGTAAAGTTTATATATGCATATCAAATTACGCTTTGAATGTCAAACTATTTCCTTCTCCTCTCATCTTATTAATTATGTCCTTTTCTCCGCACTTTTCTTTTTTCCTGAACTAATATGAGCATTAAAATGCAGGGCTCGTATGACATGAAAACCCTGGTACGAGATGAAACATCAACTTTCGCCGGTCCGATTCTAGCCATATTTTGTCTTTAATGCTAATTCCTCCATGAAAATACCATAAAAAACTGAAAATCAAGGTGAATAAAGTATCTGAATTACAGTAGAACCCCAGGAATACGAACTCCAGGAATACGAAATTTTGGATAAAGAGGAACAACTTTTTAAAATTTTCTGAAAACTTTTTTTCTGAAAAATGAATTAAAAATAACAATTGCGAATCAAAAATAAAGCTAATGTTTATCCGTAAATTACTTTTTTACCCTCAACATGTTTACCGCTGTACTTGCGAATTGACGCATGCTCTTTCCGTACGCTTTCAGAGCACCCAGATTCAATACTCTATTGCATTTGGCACATCAAGAGTATTTTACTGAATTTCCCGTATAATCCGAATTCACCGAAATCCGAACTACGGTCAGCCCAAATTAGTTCGGATTCCCGGAGTTCTACTGTAGTATATATAATCCTTGACTTAGAAACGTAAATTTTTATTGTAAGACTCACCGTATAGTCTGAATCCTATTGTATATTCTTTTTTTTTATTAAACACTTTTATTTAACTTGACTTGTTTCATGTTTGTAACGATGGAATTTTGTAATCGATTTTTCACTCACTTTCTTATGTTTGAAATTTTGTACACTTGTGTATTCCAGATGCCAAAACACTATTTTAATATTTTCAGAATTTAATTATCAGTTGACCATTAATTAAATTAATTTTTTATTCCATAAAAGTGAAGCACCTGGTAGAGAATTTGAGAAACAATATATCTCAAGATTAAAAAGTAGAAAATGAATTTTAAAAAATTCAGCTCTTATTCTGCACTAATAAAGGATGTTTTTAATTAAATTTATTTAGTCGAATCCTGACTTGAAATATAAAAAAGTGACCTTTCTGGTTCATGCATGTTTTAAATGTAAAAATTGCAAACATTATTAATACACGATTATCAAATTCTTTGGAAATAGTTATTGCACTTATATGTATATGTATATCTCATATAAAACCAAAACGAGATTCTATGGCCCTTTTTTGCGGCTCCTCTTTTAATTGAAGTTGATTATTTAACAAAAAGTTCGTCATTAAATAAAACGCGTAAACTTATTTATATCCTAAAATGCAAATGACACTCTCAAATACCTTAAAGTTTAACAGCTATGATCAACTTACGATAATGGAATTTGACTTAACCAACGTTTTCAATTCGAGTTCATCTGCAGCTCATATTTTCCTCTGGTCCCCTAATTTCCTATTAACATAAGGTTAACATATCTTCTATAATTGGAAGACAAAACTAGAAATTGTAAAAAAAATTTTAAAGTTCTGAATTGTTTTTGTTAGTTAAATACATCAGCACTTTGTGTCCTCAGTGATTGTCACTGAATAATTTTCTAAGGCTCCTTTAATTTACTCAAGACTTTATTGCTGTACAATGTATTCCAGTGGCGAATCCGGGGGGGAGGCTATGGGGCTACAGCCGCCCCCATAGCGAGACCAGAATTCTTAATTTTATTTAAAATGACTACAGCTGTTTTTTCTTAATCTTCCTTTAAAAAAAGTGAAAACATTTCTTCCTGGTTTTTTGACAGACTGGGAAATTTTCCCATTTTTGTAGTCATTTCACTCGTATTTGTAGAGTTGACGCTGTCAAAAACATGCTTTTGCTAGTTATTTCATTGTGTTTTTTATTAAATTATCGAAGGTATCGTGGTGTTTTTTTATGATTCTTATTGTGAGGTGAGTAAAATCTGTAGAGTTAAAGTGTTTTGGTAAACATAAGCCATAAGGTTTGACATTCGTTGAAAAAAATCTTTTCGATGGAAAATCTTTTATACCTAAGCCCCCCCCCCCCGAGACAAATCCTGGATTCGCCACTGATGTAATCAATCAAAAAACCTATAAGAAAATTCTGAATTTTTAAAAAAAACATTTGAATACGTTAGATATGAGATGAACTGTTTATTTTGAAGCTTTAGTGCGCAATTGTTGTCTTCAAATTATTATATATTGTATGTTTATTAAACTTACTTATTAACTAAAATTATTATTTTTTAAATTAAAATTATTTATTAAAATTACTTAAATGTTTATTTATTTATTATGTATTATTTATTAAAATTGGGAAATATTAAAACTACATCTTCATTGTCCTTTCTAGATGAGAAATTGTCGTTTTCTCTTGCTGTACTCATTTTAGACCAGTTTTTCTCAATTCGAAGTTTTGGATAAATTGAATATTTACTGTGGTCCGTCAGCTTCGAATGGGCCAAGTTTCACTATATATGACGAACTCATTTCTTTCCAAACACAAAAATATAAGCCTTATAATGTGAAAGCCATTTCATTCCAATCCTGTAATAAAAATGGACAGGATAAAACAGCATAGTTTGTTGAATAAAGTTACACTTTAAAGCAGCGGCTCCAAACCTGTTTATCCTCTCGCGCCCCTTGATTAGTCTTTTTAATTTTGAGTACCCCGTACTGTCATACTTCGCATCCCCGTCCCCAACCATCCCTTCGGGAAAAGAAATTTTGATTAATTATGCTGAGGGTATAGGTTAACTTAATAGTCAAGCGACTCGAATTAATAACACTTGTAGGATTTATTTCTGATTTTACATTTTATTCCATTTTTTTATAATATTAGTTTCACGTCCTAACAAATGAAAACTGCACTGAAATAATTTCGCTTTAACTTACGACAACTAACAATTACTCACCGTAATAATCAATTATTCAAATGGAAGAAAATTTTGATGCAATCCTCTACTTCAGAGATTTCCTCGCGTACCCCTTGATTAATCTTTATATTTTCACGTACCTCTAGTGTCATATCCCCCCTTCCCCTACAACAATTCGTCTAAGCAAAGAAGTTTTTATCAATAGTATTAAGGGCTTAGGTTAACTTAAAAGTCAAATGACTCGAATTAATAACATTTGTTGGACTTATTTTTTGTTGCATTTTTACAATAGTATTAGTTCAACGCCAAAAACAAATGAAATCAGTATTGTAATAATTTCGCATTAATTTATAAGGTTAGTTAAGAATTACACTCCGTAATAATCAACTATTCAAGTGCTAAAATTTTTAAATAGCAAGTATTAAAAACTAAATTCTAACTAAAACTTTATAACTAGTTTGGGAAACTAAATTCTTTAACTCTTTTGATTCCTTGTGTTTCCTTGCTTCCGCCATTACTAACTTTGATTTCGCGTACCCCCAACTAGTCCTTCGCGAACCTCCATTGGTACGCATACCACAGGCTCGGAACTTCTGCTCTACTTTTTTCATGGAGCTGAGCTTTATAAAATTATATTCAAAGGAAGACAATTATAATTTCATGTTCGGAGCTGAGTCAAACTTACTGCGATGTTTGTTATTAATATGTGTATAAGACTAGCATGTTTTTTCCACAAGTTCTGTGTTCTTGAAAGGTATTAAATATTTTATTGCTTTAGCACTGAGCAGAGTCGGGTTTAGCCTTTGAACCGCTCCGTGCAAAAGTAAAAAATTGTGCCCCTACGGAACTACAATATAAGCTGTAATGGTTTCTCAAGCGTGTGATTTTATATCCAAATTCAATAATGATCCAGTTTGTCTTTTATGATTTATTAACACACACACACATACACCATTACGACATAAATATATAAGATAGAAATAAACGCATGGTTTAGAGTCGGATCAAAATCTACACCAGCTCGGAGGTAGGGTCAATAGGAATCTGAAAGTGAATCCCTTCGGGGGTAGGATGACAGTTCTACTTTTCCCTTTCTAGGGATTACTGTAGCCAAGTTGCCATATAAGCATTCTAAAAAAAGTTATATGGTCTTTTCTTGCATTTTTTCTCGAACGTCAAAAAACAATAGTGTTACTCAGTAATTGATGTAACTACTTCTAACAACTTTTCAGTTAAAATACAGTTAAAAAGAGTAGAATTCAGACGAATTGTTTTTTCGAACTTTTAGTTCAGAGAATTCTGTAATTCAGAAACATCTAAACTGTTAATGAGTTCATACTCAATTCCTAATATAGGTTAAAAAAATTTCTGTACCTGTTCAACTTCCGGCCTTTCAACAATTTTAGTACGTGTCGTATTGAAATGTTGTTATTTATCTTATATTAAATTTTAGTTCTTAAAAATGTCAGACTTATCCCAAAGTCAGATAAATGATAATAATAATTTTAAACTTTGCGCGTTGTGTTTTGCAATAACCCAAAGTACATCCAGGCCATGCCTTATGGATGCTCAGTCAGCATGAGATCATTCACAAGGAAATACAATTAACTGCAAAATTTGAGTGTTTGATTAAGAGCAAGATGAATTTAAAAGATAAGAAATAATTTAAAACTCTTAAGGAGTCAATGCTCCTACACTAAACATCATGGTGTAGGATCATAAATCACATAATTCATTAAGTATTTTGTGCAATATAACTGTAGGCTCACTAATTGATTTTCTCAATAAATTATCATAATACAAATGTCAGTCATAAAAATGATTTATTTTAAATATAGAAACACATTCCAAGATTTGCTTGAGAAGCTAATTTTAATTATAAGTTCAGAAATATTATGAAAGAAATTTATAAATCAAAAATAAACACAATATCATTACTACCTTATACATGTACATTTGCAATTTTCTGATTAAATAAACATTTTGTTACTTCAACAAAATTCCATTAATGCATTCTGCGTTCAAAACAAAATAACTCTATTTCCATACTCACGCAATTCAGAAACGTTTCATTGCACCTTCATACAGATTAAGAAAAACACATAAACACAAACAGAAAACACTAAAGGAAAACTCTTGATTATTTTTAGCAAGAATTACATCTCACACAGATGTATTAATTACACCCACCTTCAGTTCCACTGCAACAATAATCCGTATTTACGTACATAGCCTCCGCACATGTAATTATAAATTTAAAACGAAACAATTATGATAATTCACATTTCTTGTGAACTGAGTTGCGGTTAGTGGCAGGCTAATTTTTTTTGTTTTGATAAACCACTATTTCCATCACCACCAGCACAATTCTTTTATATATATATATATATGACCATATCGGGAATACAGACCTTTCCGGTCAAAATTATGAATTTATTTACCGAGACTCATAATGATAATACTGTTTCAGGGTAACCACTGTGAGCGATCCAGTTTTGGCACTATTTTAATTATTTGATTATCTCACGCGCCATAATTGATGGTACTCACGAGATTTATTTCCTAAATTTGTTGTATGAGCAAACATAAGGATGCAAGGCCTGGAAAATCAATTTTATTACGAGAAGGCAACCAGAGAAGGCAATTTCGCAGGCAGTTTCTTTTGGCCAGTACGCCAGAGCGCATTCTACAAAAATTATCCCAATGATGCGATCAGCTCTCTGCATCGGATGTCAGGGCATTCGGCCCCTTCCTGATTAAATCACAACTCCTTATCTCGTTAAATTTTAATTCAAGTTTCGCAGTACGAGAATAAGCTTCTTCCTACCACGTAGTCTCCTCTTCCGAAATCCGCGCTAACCGTGAGAGGCAAACGAGCCACCCTTCACGGCCAGCAAAAAGAATCTTCTATTAATTTTTCCCTACATTTTTCTATTTTCTCTGTCGTTCTAACCTGTCACCAGTCCATCCTTCGTCTCCGTCAAAAACTGCCTAGCAACCCCCCAAAAAATCTCTTGAAACGGCAACGTGGTTTAGATTACAGAGTTCCGCTTCGTGAGAAAATGAAGCCCCCAAACTGAATGACCATTGGTCAACGAACCACAGCCGGGACTTCACCCTTCAAGAAAATTCTCCAAGCCTCCAACGGAACATGCAAAAGGGGTCAAACATCTCCCACGAATTCGCAGAAACTCAGAGTGGGAAGGGTTCACTTTCTGTACCCTTTCTCAGGTGAAAAAAAAGGCGAAGAGAGGGAATATGTTTTTCTTAACAGGAAGGATATTGCCATGTTGAAACGACAATGTTCTTTTGTTTTTCACTAAGATACAAATTTTTAACAGATTCAAATTTCAACAATTTTTACTTTTTAAATGTAATAATTTTCTGTATTAGATTTAAAATATTTAATCCACATTTATTTTAATCCCAAATGCTAATAATTCACTATGTTTGACTTAAAATATTTAATCCATATTTATTTTAATCCTAAGTGTTAATAATTTTCTGTGTTTGATTTAAAATATTTAATCCATATTTATTTTAATTCTAAATGTGAATAATTTTCTGCGTTTGATTTAAAACATTTAATCCACATTTATTTGAATTCTAACTGTTAATAATTTTCTGAGTTTAATTTAAAAACTTCCATTACATATGAACCTATATTGGAAACTTTGTTTGATGTTTTACAAACCACTATTCTGAGAGCGAAAAAAAAAACAAATTCCCAGCTGCTTTTCTGACCTTTTAGTTCACGTGTTTCAAAAGCCATTTAACGAACCCAAACAAATCGTACTCCTTTCGGAAAGTTTCCAAAAAGAACCCGAGGTCTCTGGATGCCATTCCGGAGAGGAAGTCGGTGCATTCCCTGCTGACCCCTGACATGTTTTTGAGTTTCGAACCTCATTAGAACTGCAGTCAGGCGGAAACGCTTGTCCAGTATGCACTGACCACATGACATGACACTCCCCTATATCCGCTCCTCGATGACAGCTAGAAGCAATAACTTCTTAAAAATTGAGCCCTTTGCCCAATTAAAGGAAAATTCTGGCAATCGCTGAAGATAACAGGGCCTTGCTCCTTCAGCAATTAACTGCGTGAGCTACCCACTCGTGGAGTGTTTGGCTAGGTTGGCTTCCCTTGGAGCATAAAAATTAATTCTCCCTGTGCATTTCACTTTATTCAAATTTGGCAAATATTTGGCGTGAGCTTGGCTGTCACCCGGACTATTCAAAATTGCAGTGTTTGCGAGTGAGAAAAATGGATTCTTTTCTGTGGAGAAAAAATGATTCTGGCCTTTTGAAATGTTTTTCTGCTGGAAGAAAATAAAACAGCAAGAAATGAAATTGCTGCCAAAGGACCAGTAAAAAAGGAATTTAAGCCGTGACACAGGCGGTGCTGGCCGTTGCATCGGTTTTACGTATGGATGGTTGGATGGCCTGTTAGGACTAGAGGACTTTTGAAACGACTTTTTGGTTCCGAGTTGACGCCTTGCTACTTGTTACTCGAGCGTAGCCCACATGAGGATGTCTACTGGCCACCTGAAGATGTCCATTGACCCACCTGAGGATGTCCAGTAGCCACCTGAAGATGTGCGGATGTTTATAACGCCTGTGGGAGCGCCAGTTACCCCCCTGAAGATGTCCAGATGCCAGAGACATCCTGATGTTTCCTGCCCAGCTGAAGATGTTCAGATGCTAAAAACGCCTGTTGGAGCGCCAGTTACCCTCCTTGAAAATGTCCAGATGCCAGAGACATTCCTGACGTTTCCAGCTGGACCCTCAATGATTTTCATTTAAAGTCAGATGACCCGAGCCAGATGAATCCCGTGGGGACTCGCCATGCATAAAACCACAAAAAGATAAGTTCTAGACTTTTACTTTGCATTAAAATTAATTTATTAAAGACATAATTATAATCGAATAAAGTTAAATAAATTAGGTAAAGGCTGCTGTAATTGACTTTCGCTCAAATATTTCCTGCACTGGACTGTTTAGCTGTTGTCATATTTAAATCTGTATTTTTTTTCAAAGCATCAGTGAAAGGTCAGATTTATATATGATTCTAAACTAAGTGACATCTTCCTTTAAATGCTTCATTTGTAAAATTATGAATAGAAATTCTAGTTGTTTTTGAATTTTCACATTATATGAACTGATTATCTATATTTAAATTTTGAGAGCAACAGATGTTGATTTAGAGTGTTTTTGTTATCACTGATTAAAACTGCCCATCTCAAATGCTATATCAACTCGAATGCAAATAATTTCATGATATGTGTACCCACTGACATTATATTTAGGAAATTTCATATAATGAGTTGACATATTTTATGTGAAGTAATATTTTATTCACATCTGACATGTGCTTTGTTTTAATAATTATTTACATATATGTGGAAGGGCCCTCTCCAAATTAGAATGTAAGATTTTGATTTGTATTTTGTAGTTATATATATTAGCAAAGACAAGTATAACTAGATCTTTAATAAATTGTTTTATTTTACTAAATATGCTTCTGTCATTATTTATCTCAAGGCACACTGACTTCAGCAGAATTATCCCGATCTGACATTTTCTCAAATTTGTATTTTAGAACCTGGATGTTTAATAAAAACCAACACAAAGCAATTCTTCTCTTTTGGCCATTAGCTTAAAACACGCAAATTAATTATGGTGTGGTGATCTGTTACTCCTAAATTCTAATTAATTGCCTTTTGATTCAAGTGTACTTTCTATTGTGGTTTCTAAATTTAAAATTCAATTGTAGGCATATTGTATTATATATTGTGATTTAAAATCTAAACAACCAACTAACAGACACCTCCACATATTTTATTAATTTCAACATTACATACGGAACTTTGCTGAAAAAGAGATAAAATATGATATGATGAATAACAAAAGCTCTACTTCGAAAATCGAAAATATCGCTTTGAGGTGCTTTGGCTCCTTTCCTGGGCCACCTTCGTGCCTGTAGGTACAACGGTCTCTGCGTTGTACCGCACACAGACAGACACACACACACAGATTCACAGACATTGCCGTATATAGTATACATATATAGAGAGAGATTACTGGATGCCTTGAAAGTTTTATGGTTATTAGTACTTAAAATTAGATTGCTTTTTATTATTTTTTCGGAAAATTTTCTAATTAATTCAGAAATTCCGTTGCGAATTTTTGCTTATTTTGTGTTGGCAATTTTGCGCCCCTCGATTTTTACTTTCTCGTATACGAAGTATACAAAGAGAAAGTATTGTAATCGTCAAAAAATTCGAACTCGAGATTTTGACGAATCTCCACGTATTAGACCTCCCTGAGCCCGAAAAACACAATTTTGGAATTATGTCTGTCTGTGTGTCTGTATGTCTGTTAACACGATTACTCGAAAACTATTAGAGCTACGGGGATGAAATTTGGTATGTGGTCTTTTCACATAATTTGTAGGTTTCTATCAAATTTTGGATAAAATCCGTCCACGGGAAGTCAGTCTGTATGTCCGAAGTCATGCGAACACTATAACTCAAAAACTTGAATAGCTATATGGATAAAATTTGGTACAAAGTTTTATCGTCATGAATGTAGGTCAGTAGAAAATTTTGGGCCAAGTCCGTCAAATGGTTGACTTTGCATATTTGATTTCTTCGCCATTGTACGAAGCAAAAGAAAGGCACGCGTTTTTACTGCTGTTCCCGTAATACGTTCTGTCTTGGCTCACTGCCACATTCTTCTCGAATAAAAGTGAATTAATTATGGAGTGTTTTCTTTTAATTTTTCTTTCACGCCGAAACATTTTCTCAATAAGAGTTGCATATTTGATTTGCGGTTAGTTTTATTTTGTATATTTCGTAATGCATTTTTTTCTGAGTGGATTTTGCATTATTTTTACTCTGACAGAACGAAAGTAGTTGTTAAAAGTAAAGTTATGAAGTAACAAACCAAAATTAGTGACAATTGATTCATCAGTTCTGTTTTTCGTGCTTTTTTAATTTCTTAAGCACTCTGCCAATGTGCATGATATTTTCAACAATAACTATCGGTAGTAAATTTGTAACAATCAGATCGTAGATATTGCTGGCAAGCTAAAAGGCTGCTTAGATGTGCGCAAATCTTTTAGTAACTTACATTAGATAATTGAAATTTGTTATGTGGTCTTCTAATTTATCCACGCGGTGGGAGGGGAAACAGCACCTTTTTGGGGAAGTATACGAGAAAGTTTAGGGGAGGCCACTCCCGCTGGTTTGACTCCGTGCCGAGGCACGCAATAACGGAGTGTTCGTCCGGCCCTGGCACTGAGTGTTCTTGGTTCTCTTCTTTCGCTGCTACCAAGTAGGCTTTCGGACTTGGGGTTTTTTTTTTTTTTTTCGCTTTTCACACGAATGTGGGAAAGAAAATTTTAGAACTCTCTTTTTTTCTTCATTTTTATCGCTCATGTCTTGTGCTTTCCGCCATTATTAACATTACTTTCGAGTACCACAGATGGGGAACCTCTGCATTAAAATATTGTTTTTAAATTGACTTGCGTGCTAATGATTGCCTTGGTTTTCTGTTGTATACCATGTGATGGATATCATTTTTTATTACAGAACTAAAAAACGGAGATTGAGAAAACCTCTTCCACTACATACACATACAAACAGACACATCATTTCTCTCTGCTATGATATAATTTTTTTTACCATAATCTCTTTCACTTTTACGAATAATAAACACAAAAGGGATTTCTTCGAGTTTTACTGACACAACTACATTCGACAGCTCTCTTATAATTCATAATGCAGCTTCTCAATATTCTGATCTGACAAAGCCCAAATAAAACATCAGAAGCATAACAGATAAGCATATCTGAATGACAAAAATCTCATACTTCTGAGGAAAATTAGAGTTCATGAAATTCGTAGTTTAAAATGAAGAATGAACATTGAGATATTCTTTGTCAGATCAAAATAGAATTGCTCTTCAGATTTTCCAAAGGATGTTCAGCAGTTGAACTTTTAATACCAAATAAAGCAACTACCCCAATTCATTTCACGCTGTCATTAATCTATATTTATATTAAACATCCTAGAACATACAATAGCATGCAAAAATATCAAATAGTAATCTGACATACAAATGTAATTTAATATTACCAATACATAAATGTTATTTTCATACCTCAATTATCTGATTATAAGGTAAATATTTATAAGTAGGTTTTATACACATTATTCTTCATCAAATTAATCATCACATATATTTCAATTTCTTAAGATTTATATTAACAATATGTTCTGCTCTATGAACGCTTATGTTCTAAAATGAATTGCAAAAAGTTTAGAAAATTTTTGCCAACCATTTAATTTGCAATGAAACTGTAATATTAACCAATTAACTTACATATCATTTCACCATGTCAAATTCACATATAAAAATTTAGTCCTTATGGTAATCGAATATTTTTATCTTCCATCAAGAACATCCTAGAATCCTATACGACTTAATATTAACTAGTAATGCTTGCAATTTACTTAGTTTATTATTTACTTCATACAAGCAATTTATTTAAAATTATCCATAGCAACATGACTTCAATAAGTGTTACATAATAAAATGGATATGAATATTAATGATAATGTATCAGATTAATAATTGGATATGAATATTAATGATAATGTATCAGATTAATAATTGGATATGAATATTAATAATAATGTATCAGATTAATATACGACACTACAACATAATATTTCAGGATCTTATTTTACATTATAATAATTTTGGTGATCAATCGACTTCCCTTGAGTTATAATTGGTTTATTGTCCTTATTTTAGCACAATAAAGGTAAAATTAATGCAAATGACTTATCTGATCTGATTATATTGCCCGAAGCTGCAGTCAGTCCCGGATTTGGATCCTAGGTATGGAGATTTTTCGAAATTAATAAGCTGGACATGGCGGAGTGCTGGTCATAGATTTTTGGGATATGTTAGGTTAAACCATGGCGGTAATATAAGGGTCTGACAACCGGATGGTCCGAAGGAGGATCCAGCAGGGCAGACATCAACCTTCTTCATCACCTTTAATTTTGGATTATGATTCTTGTGCAATTGATCTGCAGACTATTTATTTTGGGCAGCCTCACAGAATAGAGAAGCCGTGATGCACGTCTTGGGGACGCCCCTTGTGTCAGCCCAGAATCACAGCATATCCACTCGTGAGGTGTGTCAGTCGCCACGGCCTCGTCTTACCGAATCCTGCATCTCCAGCCCGGCCTGACAGATAATCCGCCGCAAAAATCCGACCCGGGGCCAGCACGGCCCTCTTCTTCCTATCTCAGCTCCCCTCTCTTCACAGCCAAAAGCTTTTCTGTCTCCATCCAAATTCCTAGTTTTTAAAAACACCTCTTTGGCGGCTCATGCCAAATTATATGATGTCCATTGGCCAACTCTTGCAATTACTATTACAACTCTAAGGCCTAAGATCCGATAGTGCACCATGACAGATTTATGCACTTTTTCCGGCGCACGAGTAATCTTCGACTCGACACTTGACACATTCCGAGATGCCACCTGCCTGAGACCGCCGACAAACAAATTCCAGAATCAGACCGAAAAGCCAAGAAACAAAGTAATTTTGCAGTTCAAAAGGTCAGAGAAAAGAGAGGATTAGTGAACAGGGTTGCGCTGCTACTTCGTAAATAAAAGCACTTTTTTCCCGTACCCAGGAGAAAAGGAATTTTCTAATGTGCCCTCACACCAGGATCTCAGAACTGTAATAAGGGGGTCTGGTGTTTCTTGTCAAATTCTCTTTTACTAGGGTCAATAAATTTCTCGAAAAGTTGGTGAAAAGAAAGAGATAATCTCTGCCAGGAAAACCCAAGTCGCGAATGAAAAGAGATTTAGTTAATAATACTTTGTTGCATAACAAATACTTTCTGGAAACAAATAAAATATTAATGGCTTATCATCAGATTTTTGCCAATTAAAAAAACACACGAATAACTTTTAAATTACAATTTAGCAAAACGAAGCCGAAAGAAAAAATTTTAGAATTTAAATAATTTTGAACAAATTCTTTAGTTTAAAATTCTATACAACGCAAGTTGTATGAATATGGAGCCTATATCATTTTACCTCCGTGCATAAAGTGGGGAATCCTAAGAACCTCAGTGGAGTTAATCGATTATTATCTTCCCTTTTCTACAAAGGCCATATGATCATCAAGTCGGTCCCTTTATAAATATAGACCCCTTAAGCCTCATTTTGCGAACAAATTATTTGTATTTTCTAAATTTCTTCTAGGACTGCAATCTGAAAATATTACAATTGGTGAAGTTTTGCTCAACTAAAAACGTTAACTTTATATCAACTCATACTTTTTATAAAAAAAAAGAAACTAGCTTTATTACCAGGATAGATTCGAACTCATTCTTAATTCATTCATTAAAATTAATGCACCGGGAACACAAATATTTGTTTTATTACACTCCGTCCCAGCATGCACTGTTCGGCTGGAAATACAAATATTTGCGTTCCTGTTTTGAGTTCATTTAAATAAAGATTTTTTCATAATTCTATCCTTTGCTTGCTTAAATACCTTTAAAAATAGTCACTTTTGAAAGTTGAAAATAGCTCAGCTGACCCAGAAATAGACCCTAGAAAAACATGTGCAAATTTTATGTTCTTGTGACTGATAGACACATGTATTTCCTGTTTTATATTATAGATAATTTCCCATCTATGAAAGTTAAAGAAAATTCTCATTATGACTCCTTTTAAAATATAAGCAGCAAAATGTTGTGAAGACAAATGATATGGATTTAGATTTCATCATTTCCGTGCAGCTTTTCATTAATGCAAAGCGTTAGCATCCATTTCCTTTGAATGACTGTCAAGTTAATAATTTTTACTTCCGTGAGAACTATGTTAACATGGTTTTCACTACTCAAACAAGTTAAAAAATTAATTATTTTCTACACCTAAGCAAACAGAAAAAGAAAAATCAAAAACTTACTGAAATTTCACGAGAATAGCCGACTTCCTTTTTCTTGACACATTTTCAATAAGTAGAATATATTTTTAATTGTTTTCAAGTTTCATCATAACCAGAGGGAATCAGGAAGGCTAGAGGATTTAGGTGAAAATTCAATTTTTACCCGGTGACACAGTTTACACCTTGTTTCTCTGTTATGAGAGAAATTGTTGGACGGACCATTTTGCAATATTGTAGCTACGGCAGCAACAATTAAAAAGAAAAAGGTAAAAAAGCTTTGAAAAGGATGTCTCCAATTATGGTTTGAGGCTATAACTGATTTTTTGTGTCATTTTCTTTCGCAACTTATAGCTTGAGAATCACTGAAAACAAAGGAAATAATTGAGGTTATTGGTAACTGATTTCTGTATCACTTTCCGAAATTGCTAGATACCCTACCCATGTTAAAGGTTCATAAATGAATTGCGTAAAGTAAACAAACTCTTTTACGAAGGCAACTTCAATTCTTTGACAATATTTCTTCAGTCACTCCCGTTTATAAGATATCTTTGGTATTTCCGTTCATAAGATATCTGCTTTAAATTCGATTTCATCAAGAGTTTATTGAAACAGGAAGCAAATATTGGGAAGCATAATTTACAAGTTAGCATTTTCCATGGTGCTATACACAATGTGTTTTCTTTTATTATTATTATTAATAATTACGACACGAATCTAAGTAACATCTGACAAAATATTTTAAAATAAGATTTAAAATACAACTATTTCTCTAAACAGAATTTTATTGAAATGTATGGCTAGAAAAAGAAGTTAAAAGTGATCAGAGCACAAGTAAAATGTAAAAACTTGAACATTTGACTTGAAGTGTGGTATGTAACAACATTTCTGTAAACGCAACTACTGTAGTAACGTTTTGGCTTTATTATTACGAATTGATGCTTTACTTAACAAGAAAAAAGTTTTTAAAACAGTTGTGCTTGAAAATTGGCTAGGTACGTCATACGGGGTTTTCCCTAATTACCAAAGCAAACAAACGTTTGTGAGATAATAAGACGATCAAAAAATAAATTAAGACGATAAAAAAAAGAAATGAAATCTTATACAAATGCTTATGCTTATACAAAAATAAGCGATTCCAATTTATCAGTTTTTTTCTCTAAATTCTATTATTAATAATTAGACCCGGGTTGTCTTTTCTTTTGAGAAACAGTGACATACAGGAGAAGAGTACCAGATATGGAAAAGAAGACCGCTGTGATAAAGTCTATATGCAAAATTTCTTCCTTAATTTCGTAGGGTAGTGCCTTTACAGCCTTGAAAAAATTTTGAAGTTACAAATGATAATAAATCCCAGAAATGAGATAATAATATAAAAGGAGTAGTTATTTGTTCTACTGAAGTCCAGCTTTTTCAGAACAAGAAAACTTCAAAAAGTTGATCATTCATAACAATTCTTCTATTCATTAGTGAAGCATGATACATACATTTGATTATTTCCATATTTGGTAATATTAATTAAAGTTGCTATTTAATTGTGTATTTTGTCAAAATTTATATAATTACTTTATTTAACAAATAGCAGATTTCATAAAAATATTTCTGAAGTTTTAAAGTGGTATCTGATTTCTCTGTAAGTTTTACATTGAAATTCAGTTTAATTTTATTAACGCCCTGTTTTGAAGCAACACGAGGGCTATTTTGGGGCGGACCTCGTACTGTTGCACCACGATGAGATGACAAGGTTGGCACTCCCTCTCCAAGCTTCTGCACCACACCATCTGGAGGAAGCTGGGCCCCATTCGTATAATTTGGCATGCAACAGGACCACATTCAAGGCGGATCGTCAATAAAATCGGGTTTCGAATCGGCCTCGAAGCCCAGACCTTACCACCAGGCCACCGCGGCCCTTTCATTGAAGTTATGTTCGTGACAAGAAATATGAAATCATTTTATTTAACTACATGGAGTTTTAATGTCTTGTTCAAACTCTGCAATTAAGTAATTTGAAATAAATGATGCTGAGAAATGTTTTAAAATTAACTTAATGTTATGGATTAAGTCTGAATTTATATTCATTTCATTTGACACTATTTCCTTTTACTATGGTTTCCATACATTATTGATAATATTCCTCACATGATTGAAAATGAAGTTGTGTTGAATCTCCTTTTACAGCAAAAATTAGTGCGTAAGCAAAAGCTAATTTTCTACGCTGGAGTATGAGAATCCCTTGAATAGATAGGTACCAAAATTTAAATGTGTATATACTTATAGTTTTGAAAGCTTGAATAAAATAGTTGATAATAATGATTCTATAAGTGTTTACATTCCAGAAAAATGCATACGTTTTATTTGCTATAGTATATCTTATGTAAAATAGAATATATTGGAGATTATATCTGCAGATTTGTGAAGAAAGCTTGTTCACCGAAATGACTAGATATTCTACGTTTTGAAATTATATTGAGTTAGAAAATTCAAACTTGCATTTGAAAGTAGGTGTTGCCATTGGAAATAAAATGAGTTACAATCAGTGGCAACGGTATATAAAAGGTTAGAATCGTCCGTATCACTGGAAAATGATATTATATGTGTTTCTACGAATCTTAGTATTATAGAAAGAGATCTATACAATTATACAAATCTTATGATTCATCACAAAGAATATCAATTATTCATGTCTCTCATTGATGATCGATATACTCAAAAATATCAATAACTTTTAATTATTTTATGATCATATTCAGAACTATTTAAGTGCTCGAGATGATACACAGAATAACTTTTTCTGTACTGTGAAATTCAGTTGTCATTATCTATGATGAATATATCAACATGAAGACGGTGAGCAAAAATTAACGTTTCTTATAATAAAGATCATCATCGCAAAATTGTAGACTCTTTCTGACTTTAATGCCAATTAGTAAGTTCATGAGTCATGAGCAAAGCTAAGATACTTTTTTGACCATATGTACAGTTTTTGTAGCGATATTATTGTAGTACGTAGTTTTAGTGCGGACTCAATAATCAATTTTTAAGAAACCCATCTGAAAATCCGTATATGTGTGTATGAGTTACGATATAATAGCTAATCTGTTCACTTTATGCCTTGATCCCTGTGCGTTCTCCTCTGTTTAAGCCCATTTAAAAATATTCTTAGAAGTCATTCGTTCGGATAAGGAAAAAAGATCTTTCCTTAAATTATAGGACAGTGACGAACGATACGAAACAACCTGAAGGTTAAAAATATTTTCATTCTTCCAACTCCCTTTCCCTGTCCATTACAATGTGCTTAGAAAGTAATCTAGAAATAACTTTTATTTGATTAATTCAGCAACATTATGAACAATAAAGCCTCCAAGCCGCAACTTCTTAAAAGCAAGCGTCAATATTGTTGGAACATCCTTAAAGAAACAGATTTGTTCTAAGATCATGGAGGCATATTCCATAACGAAAGAATAATTAACAAGGATTTTTCAAGCGATTAATAACATCTACAAGAATTTTAACAATGGAATTTGACATTTTGATAAAGTCGATGAAAGTGTCTACAGTAACTCTCACGCAAAATCGTAATTTTTTTTACACTGTCCTCGTTTGTGTCTCTTTGCTTTTAAGTCTTGTCCTCTTTCGCAATGTCCATTAAAGCAGTTTGGACGGCCTATTTTCTAGAACCAGTTGTCTCCTTAAAATATGTTTCGGGACTCCAAACACTTCTACTAAAGCACGCTATAATTCTGAGTAATGTCCTTTTACTTAAAGATCTCATGTTTTGAACATAATAGCAATTACTGGTAAGCAAACACAGTAACACCTCTTTAGTACGTCATTCAAGGGACTGCTCCCAAACGACGTATTAACGAGAACGACGTAAAATCGAATCTTGGATCAAAATGAGATAAAACTATTTGCTTTAGTCGTACAATATAATGGCTTTTTTCATGAAATTTCATAATCATTTTATGCGTATAATTTCTGTAAGTATTAAAACAATTTATAATATTTTAAAGTTTAATAAAATGCAATATTTTCTAAACAGTTATGAATAGTATTATTTAGATAAGTTGATAAATTATCTAATAAATATGTAATTATCATTAGCACGTAATGGTAATTACAGCTCTTTTATTGAATCAACTTTCTGGAGCAACTTTATTCAGATAATACGTTTTTCTTGAATTTTTATCATAGAGCGTATAACAAAATGTCGCAATTCGCATTATTGGATAATTTTTAGGGAAGCTTATAAGGAAATGTTCACATTTTAATTTTCTTTCGAAAAAAATTCTTTTAGTTTCTATTGTCGTGTCGTTTGATTTCGCATTCTAGGGAATGTCTAATTATAACATTGTGAATTTATATCCTTAAAAACATTTTCTCCTATGGTTTTAAGCTATACATTATCCAATACCAGCCAAGTTAAAAAGAGTTTTTTAAAACATTAAGCTGAATAGGAGTAAATAGGAACAAAGACAAACCGACGTACTAAACGAGTGTCACGTACTAAAGATAGTGTTACCATACAACCAGATTTCGTCCAGGCAGTCCGGATTTCAAGCACAAGTCCCCGCTAATGTCCAGATCTTCAGAATGTCCGGATTTAAGCCAGTGAATTTCAACAGGGAAAATCTGACGTATTCGAAAAAGCTGGCGTTATTCTGCCAATGATAGAAAACCCATGTGTTGTTGTTGATGATCCCCGAAGATCAGCAGAGCTATATCAGGTCCATGAGCCTGTGCACCCTAAAGAAATCCAAAGTCAATAGAGGATTAGAAACAAGATCCTATTTGGAAAGCCCCAGGCATGCAAGAATATGATAAGGTGTGGCCTGTTCTGCAGTACGTTTTGGGCAGATCTCAAAACACTTAGAATTATCAGAGAAAGTCAAACTTCTGATATGCCCACTAAGGAAGCGAGTAAGAATAGAAAACCCATTGTTTTCAGTATAGCACTGAACGAAATTTTTCGTTGATGAGGGTCTATTTGGACAGCTAAGAAGGAGGTCGGCTGTCCGTGCCAGTTGCAAAAGATCTACAGAACGTCAATGCAATTTCTGTTTTATCCTGTCAAGAATTCGACAAGAAATTAAAAATTATAAAACTTCCCTGAATAAAGTTATCTCATCCGAACAGTATCTACCGATAGAAATCAAAAAAAGAGACAAGAAAATGGATGAACATCCTTATCCAGGGCCCAGTCCAAACTAAAAATTAAGATTTTTTAGCAGTTTTGTTTTATACTGTTTTTCATTAATGTAACTTTGATTTATCAAAAATTAATAAAAATTGTATCTTCTTAACTTTCTGATGTCTTCATCTTTTTCACTTCTTCAGACTGTTTGATAGTGTTATGAAAACGGATCGTTGATGGACGGGTATCAGAATACTTTGATACCCCCAAGGCCCGTGGGGGCGCCCCGTGCCAGCGCGCCGCGTGCGGAGGGGGGAAGAAAAAAAAAATTATGGTAACCTTAACTAAAGAGGTTTCACTGTATTTAGGAAATGAAACTGAGAGCAAAAGACCATAATATACATCACCCGTCAATTCAATAACGGAATATTTTCAGAACTAGACCATGCATTAAATAGCAGCATATGCGTTACTGCTTGAAATTTGGTTTTGTTTTGGTATGCTCCGGTTTTATGGCGTAAAAGTCACTTCTCCCCACGCCGCGTTCAATTTAGTGCTTAGAAATGAAATCAGAAAAGAAACCTGTGTATTTAATAAAATACATAATGTAGAAAGAGATAAATGTATGAGAAAGTCTTACATTGTAAAATATGAAAAACTCGTAGGAAATGAAAACAATCCAAATTAAATAAACTCGTGTAAAAACAGAAATATTTTTTTAAAAATCGGAGCAACTACTGTGTACTAATCACATTTGTGAATATGAAGTATATACTTGAATACGAAAACTAGCAAAAGATAAAACAACTTACCTAAATATGCTGATAAAAACCCTCTACTTTTATTAAACTAAAATGGTTAGCGTGAGGAATTTTGCATAACAATTGACTAACATAAGATGCCATGTAGGGAAACTTTTGACCTAGGACATAAAATGCAAACATTCATTAAGAATGTATTTTTTTCCTGTGAAAGTCATCAGTTTTATGCAATATAAACTTTTAGATTCTGAAAATATATTTCACACGCACTTATTGAAAAATAAGTTTTTCAAATGCATTTCAAACATACGTACTGATTAATGTACTGAGACGTTTAGGAAAAAATAAGCACTCATATATAGAGGAGTTTCAATTAACCAGGATAAACGGGGCTTGTCGCTGTCAAATAATAGGGAAGAAAAGTTTAGTTTAGTTATATTAACGTCCCGCTTTGAAGCAACAGGAGGGCTATTTTGAGACAGACCTCGTAATTTTGAACCACGGTCAGATGACGAGGACGACACCTGAGCTGGCACCCCCATCCCCAAGCTTCCGCGCCACACCAGCGGGAGGGCGTTTGGCCACTACGTATGATTTAGCGTGCAGCAGGCCCAATACACGGCGGATCTTCGGTGGAGTCGGGTTTCGAGCCTGGAACCTTCTGGCCCCAAAGCCGAGACCTTACCACTAGGCCACAGCGGCCTCAAGAAAATCAGGAAACTCTCTTTATGTTAAATACTCTGTACCGTAAATGAAACTCAGTATTGTGTAAGATGTATACCGTATTTCAAGTTAAAAAGAAAAGTTGTGCAATCAAAAAACTAATGATCTAAATTATCTTCATAAAAAAAGTAAAACAGGATTAAAGGAAATTTGTGAAGACACAATAGTCAGGATATTTTTTTTAATAAAAGTAAGGCCACTTTTACATTTGCCGGTTTCAACACTACGGCAAGAAATCGTACGGGAGCCTCTTGGTGGTTAACTGAAAAATGAATGGTTTCTTTCCCACTAGTCGGAACACTGTTTTCTTCCGTACGGAGGGTTTGAAACACCCGTATCCATGACTGAATGGAACGGCGCAGCAACAGCTTTATCTTAGTAGTAATGTCTGTAATTAAAATGATGCTTTCACACTGAACAATTTTTATTCATCTACCGTCCTTCACCTACACTATGTCGCTTGCTCCTTTCGCCTTTTCGAAACTTTTGCAGTTAAATGATTTCATTATTTTTCTAGAATGCTTCACAATTTAATTTTACTATTGTCTTTGTGATTTTAAAATGATTTCTTTGTTATTTTAGAACGCATTAATACAGCCAAACCTCGTTAACACGAAATCGCTTATCACGAAATTTCGCTTATCACGAAATTTCGCTTAACACGAAGTAAATATTGGGCCCCGTCGATCAAGCCTGGGGAGTAGTGTTAATTCATTCCTTTAACACGAAAACGCAAAACACGAAATATCGCTTAAGACGAAAAGAAAATATTCTTTGAAAGTCAAAATCCGTTCTTTTACAAAGTTCTCAACGTCGAGTTTGTGTTTTGAAACTTCTTTGATTTCCCATTCAGAGGGGGCAGGAGGGACACTCGGGCTGGTGATAAGGGCAGAGAGAGATTTTATTGACGAAGTGTTAGATGTCTGTGGGGTCCGCATGCGAGTTCTTTGCCCCTTGGCATGGCCTGGCTCTCGGCAGCTTTGCATTCATCGCTGTGAATGGAAAATTGTTCACTGTGGATAAAACAAGAGTTTCTTTCTCGCAAAAATCATATTCCTACCCTTCCCACCCTTTTGTTTCTTAGTTCGGGAACGCTGAGAATGGGAAGGGACATAAGAAAAGATGACTTTCACGGAACTCTTCCATGTACTGGCCTTGACCACTTTTCCTGCTTTTCCTGTGGATTACTAGTTGCTTTCAGAATCGTGTAAAAATGAGTTAAAATGTCATTTTTAAAAATTGAAACAAAAGTCAATAACTGTCTTTTAAAAAACTTGAGAAACAGGTAAATAAATTTATTATTTGATATATTACATACAATATGTTTATTTCTTCTCTAAACTCAAAGCTTTTATTATTTTCATATTTCTAAAAATTGTAATAATTTATATTTTATTTCATAGCTTGGTAATTGCAGTCTAGATGGCTCCGCTATTTTAAGGGTTAACACGAAAAATTTGGTGGTCCCGCCGATTTCGTGTTAACGGGGTTTGTCTGTATTTAATTTGAGTGTTTAGTTATTTTATTACAAAATATTTCAATGCTAGCGAATTTTATGCGTTTTTATATTGTGTAAGATCAGGGCCGTCTTAAGAAATTTCAGCGTTCTCGGCTAGAGTAATTTGTCGCTCCGTCAGAACCCTAACTAGGAAACTGAGCGCTATGGTCCAACAAAAATATCTAGCTAAAAAATCATTGAGGAGCATTATACTGTTATAATAGCATTATATGCTCTTCAATTATTTTATTAACTAGGTTCTATACCATATTATAACATAAAATTGTATAAAATATTTAAAATTATAATTAAATAAAGTTTTTGGTTCAAAATCAGTATAGAAAATTTTATACTCCCTTGGATTAATAGCGCCCTGTTCTTCTTAATAATTTGCCCTTTGGATAAGACCTGTGTAAGGTATTGGAAACAAATTATATGCTATTTCATGTAAGTTTATAAAAATCTGGAAAGCATTGTCTAATAATCATGAGTGAATTTTAAGATAACAGCATGTGTTTTATTTCTGAAGTTGCAATTTCAAGAAACTTTATACTTTTTATAAATAATTTCGACAGTCTTATAGTATTCTTCAGTATTTTAAACTCATTAAAGGGATATAAGATCTTTAATGTTTCCGATTTTTTATCATTTTATTTGAAAATCTAAATTATTCTGAATATTTCATGGTATTGCACATGAGTGTACTTTAAATAGTTGAGAGGATATACTAAAAATCCATCTCAATATAAAGAGACATTTGGTGAGTGATTTATACTTTAAATGCTGCAAACTACTTTTCAGAACTTCCGCGCAGGAGTTTTAAAATATTGTTCATCATATACCTATGAAATTTTCCTGGCATGTTAATACAAACACAATGAAAAAAAACATGCAAAATCAAAGTATTGTGTTATAGTTTTTTTCAGTACTTGGTTATCTTACTTATAATTTTTAAGGAAAACGTAACATCATATTTTAACAACATAAAAAGTTGTTAAAACATATCTGAATATTTATCATACTGAATGATTTTCAAGCTGCGATATTTTGAAGGGAATTTTCATAACATTTGTTTGCACGAGTTGCTTTTATAACTTTAAAAAAAATCCAGACCGCAATTGAAATCCATGTTTGACAACTTATACGTAATCGATTTACTTAATATATTATTAAAATATGCACTTGCGATGCTTAAAATGATTACACTAGCTTTAGGAAGAAACTTATCTTATGCAACTGTGGTAAAAAAAAAAAAAACTATCAAAATCTCTAAGTATTTGCTGAGTAATAAATAGTCGCACTTTCTCTATTTTAGAATTGCTTTTTTGTTGTTAAAGGTCCTACAACCCTTTGAGATTTTAAACAAACGATTAAGATTTTAAAATAAGTGTAAGTTACTTGAGAGTCACAGCTACCATTTCTGTAGGTTAAATTCAGTCCCAAATTTTAGTATTTTGCCGCAGAGAATTATTTTTCAGCCGGTTGTGGAATTCATCAAAGGATGCTACAGACAATTCGTAAACAATTGAAGAACTTATTTTCCTCTCCTAGTTGTTCTTCAAAAAGTGAGGCGATTATAGTCTCATCTCTATTGACTGATGAGTGCAACATATTGCTGCTACTAGCTTCCGATCCATACTGAAACAGCTAAGAAACGAGAAAGCGCCCAGAAATATGGACGGCGAGGAATAGTCAAGTGTGAAAGCAAACATGACACGGCGAAAAACCAAATGACTTAGCGCCGTAAGGTAGAAACTGGCAAATGTGAAAGGGGCCCTTTCGTACTGGCTGTTCTACAACCGCTGGGTCGACACTAGGGTTTCTTTCCCGGGATCCCGGGAAATCGTAAGATTTTCATACTTTTTGTATTCCCGGGAACAAAAAATAGTAAAATTATTCAGAAAATCACATCTCAAGAATGATATTCTACAAAATTATGTTAAAGCAGAATTTGGCTGTGAAAAGATGGTTTGTTTAGACACCGAAACACACTGAATAGTTTGTTGGTAATGCTTGAAAGATTTTTAGAGATAAGATCAGCAATTTCAAAAGCATTAATTGATATTAAAGAACAACAAATTTTGTCTAATGTAGAATCTGAAACTCTGACTGCTATTGTAGCAGGCTTGAAGCCAGTAAAAATTGCGTAGAAAAACTATGCAGTTGAAAAGTAATTTTGCTAATTGCCAAAGTTAAGCGAAATCTAACTGCCAAAGCAATTTGCTTTCATTATTGGAGAGTTGAACCAATAAAACTCAGAATTTGCTAAGAATATGAAATGTTCTCTGGTAAAAAGAATTAGTGAGAAAGGCAATGTTACTTTAGTTTCATTTAAATTTTGGGAGAAAGTATGATGTATGAGCTATTGCAGTTACTGCTGATCTTTCAAACTTACCAAATAAAAACTCTTTGATTTAACAAGCTAAAATAATTATAACAAAGTTTTTTTGCGAGAAAGGCGAATCACTGTCCAACTGTTTGCACTCAGAGGAAGAGAGCCCTGAAACTTTGAAAGAGAAATCTTCAAGGTTGTAAGTAAAGTTTTAAAAAGCGATTCACTCAAAGACATAGGTCTTAAGTTGTTCAACTAGCAAGAGTTCTAACTTGAGCAAGATAGGGAAGCAAGAATCGCAGTCATTTTATTCAACCTGAAAATCGATCATGAAATATTATAAAACTGGGTGAGGCTTTGAAAACAATTCCTACAACATCAGCTAAAACTGATAGGGCATTTTCTGCTGCCGAGTTGTTCAAAACAAAGCTACGAACTAGGCTGAATGATAAAAACATAGATTGCTTATGTTTTCTTAAATCATACTTTAAAAATGAATAATTTAGAAATCTTATTTGTATTTTTTGCTCAATATATAAAGGAGCATAAATTTTGGAATTTATGGATATCCTTATTTTGTGTAATTATTATTGATATCATTTAAAAAGAGCTAATTTTTAAAAAATTTCAAATTTTTATGCATTTCCGGGATTTCACGGAAATTCCCGGGAAGGAAAAAAGGCCGGGAAATCAGAAGCCCTAGTTGACACGGGCTCTCCCGACCTTGGCTCTCTACAAATAGTGAAACAAATATGTACCAACAATAGTGAAAGTACAGAGCAAATTTTTCGATTTATGATTTTTAATTGATTCAGAGCTGGTGCCGGTTTAAATATAATGTCGGACAGAAGACTCTACTGAACTTACATAATTTTATAACTCGGATCTTTTATAAAAATCCTTATGAGGCTCAGTGGCGGACTGGGTCTGAAAATAGTGGTTGCCAGGAGTCAGTAAAGGCCCACACATATCTACAATTATAATATTAATTCAGATATATATATTATTTTTTATTTAATTTTATATTTAGTTTTTAATTTTTTTATATTTAGTTTTTAATTTTTTTATATTTAATTATATTAATTTAAATCTATAATATTTAATAATTATGTATTCAATTTAATTTTTTATTATATATTTAATTTTTCCGCGTTTTAAAAATAAATCCCTTTTAACAAACCTTAATTTTCTATGTTTAAAATAGCTAAATTATGATTAAAGTTATTTGATTTTAAATTCCGGAAGTTAAATATTTCGTATACGGTTTTAGCGATAAAGTATGAAGGAGAAATGCTGCCCATTAGTAGGCCATCTGTTGAAAGAGTCAGGAACCTTTAAAACAAACTTCTTTGTATGATTTAGAGTTTAGTAATTTTTACTGGTAATGTTTCAGTAATTTGTAACTAAACTGGTATCATTAAAAAGATATTTTTGAATTATAAGTAATTCAAAAATCATTTCGTTAGATAGTATTTTTTGAAAATATTGCGAAAAAACGCCAAAATCTTGCTTAATTTTTAAGTAACTGAAATTTTAATTTACTTTTGGACTTTAAAAAGTTGACAATTATTTTCATCGTTTTTTGAAGAGCATGTATGCCAAATTTCATAAAGATCGAGTAAAACTATAGATTTGTACAAAATACATCCTTATAATGTAAAAAACTTCTTTTGTTGTATTAAAATGAAGTCCATTTTCATTGTTTCGCCAGTTTTGTTTTTTCTTTAAGTCCAGTCGTTTTCTTTCTTTCTTCGTTACTTCAAATAAGCTTAGTTTTTGATAGATTTTCTATGTTATTTTAATAGATTTACTTTTTAGCGATGACATTAAGCTCATCTTTCCACTTAAGGCAAGATAATCTTTCTGGAGATTAAGCAATTCATTTATTTGATATGATGAGGTTAAATTTTCACTTTATAATAAGCTAAATAATGCACAATAATTGTAGATTATAATTATGCAAAATTTCAAAAAAATCATCTTCATTGAATCTCGTGTTTTTTAGACTTTTTTAACAGTGGAATGTAAAGACTTATGTCATTAGTTTCATTAGACACAAAAACATACTGCATTAAAATTTATCTCCAAATGCTAATATATTTCCTATCTACTATTTTTTTCCTTCTTTTTTTTCTTTGCACAACTAATTTCTTTCTCAGTATTTTGTAGCAATTCATACTTTTAACTTAACAAAAAGTAAATAAGTTGGTGAATTTAAAGTTTGTTATTATAATCAAATTAAGACAATTAATAAGATGGACGAGCCGGTTGGTAGCTGAATGCGGCTAGTGTTTAATACTACAAAAACAATGTAAAAATAGAGAAATGATAGTTTCAGCTTACCTCTTTTTTTTCTTTCCTTTTGCAAGATACGCTACATATGTATTTATTCTCTTACGACTAAAAAAAGAACTAACACTTTTCTCACCAATTATTTTCTATGAAAGACAGACCAATAAGACTGATAACCTATTTAAACGAAACCCCTTTACTCTTCTAAACGTAAACTCCCCCCAAACGCATAAAGAAAGGCTTGGGTGTCGTCTTTTCATAGACGTCATTTAGTGTCCTAGTCACAGTTTTAGCCAAGAAAACCTTTTCTTACGGGCGAGTTCCCTTGTTTGTCAGATTTATGACAGTAAAATTAAACTACAAAAAAGAAAGAAAAAAGCAACTCTTATAGCCATCTCTCACAAGAACCGCACCCTTTCTGCACAAAGGGATGCAATTCCTTCCGTCTTTCCGGGGGCTTCCGAAACCAACAAAAAAATCTTAAAGAGTGTTACTGCTCGACTTTGCACCGAAGAGCTACCCTGTTCCAATAGCCCGAGGGTTTGTGCGATGGCTGCAACATTCTGGAGAATCATCTGTAAATGATCGGAAGGTCAAAGGAAGTGTACAGAGACCTCAGTAATGTTCCTACGGGCAGTTGTAATTGCGTATGCGTCTTGGGTCGGTATTCGACCACCCGCTGTTCAGCTGGTCGAATTTCGACGGCAATAAATCCCCAAAACATGGGCCTTAGCCCCAATACAGGGCTATTTTATTTCATTGCTTTAGAAAAGCTTACTATAGATAAAGATATCTTTTTTCTCTCCCACACTTTCTGGGGGTCCAATTGTCTTGTGTTTAAGGGGCCCACTTGCCATCGGACAAGCTGGCAACCTCGCCAGACCGCCACTGATGAGGCTACAAACATATAGTCCAGTCAACGAAGGTTTAAAATGGATGTGAAAAAAACATTAAATCATATAGTTTTGAAAATAGGTACACGTGTTCGTGAGGAGCTTATGTTGAAGATACTAAAAGTCCCCGGTCCTGGGGGGTGAGCTCGTGGCGCCATCTTGGATTTCATCCCCCTTTTTTAGTTTTTCCTTAATATCTCGAAAACTATTCAGATTTCAAATAACAATTTATTTAACAAATTAAAGAGCGTACAATTACGTACAAATACATACTTTTGTTTTTCTTCCAGCTTTAATAGTTTTCCAGATAATGGGTCTCAAAGGTTGCCGCCAACTTCTATTTCCTCCCCCTTTTTTTATTTTTTCTTGAATATCTCGAAAACTATTCAATATTCGAATTATTTTACAAATTAAAGAGCGTACCATTCCTTACAAATTTATGCCTTGAATTTTCTTCAAGCTTTAATAGTTTTTGATATAATTGGTCTCAAAGTGGATGAATTTGTAAAAAATCTTAGTTGATAGTCCAGTCAAGAGAAGGGTTTGAATAGAAACATTAAATCTTATAGTTTTGAAAATTGGTACACTTGTTAGTGAGAGGCTTCTGATGAACATACTAAAAGTCCCCGGTCCTGAGTTTTCGCCGCCATCTTGGATTCCATCCCCTTTTTCAGTTCTCCTGAATATCTCGAACAATATTCAGTTTGAAAATTGCAATTGATTTAACAAGTTAAAGAGAGTAAAATACCCTACAAATATATACTTTTGTTTTTCTTCTAGCTTTAATAGTTTCCGAGATAATGGATCTCAAAGTTTATCGCTATCTTGGATTTCATCCCCCTTTTTTTATTTTTCTTGAATATCTCGAAATCTCTTCATTTTAAAATTTTATGTAATCAAAAAATTAAAGAGCGTGAAATTCCCTACAAACTCATGCTTTTATTTTTGTTTTAGCTTTAATAATTTCTGAGATAATGGGTCTCAAAATTTGCCACCATCTTGGATTTTATTACCCTTTTTATAGTTTTTCTTAAATATCTCGAAAACTATTCGATTTTCAAATTACATGTAATAAAAAAATTAATGATAGTAAAATTCGCAACAGATGCATGCTTTTATTTTTTAAAATCTTTAACAGTTTCTGGGATATTTAAGAAAAACTAAAAAAGGGGGGATAAAATTCAAGATGGCGGCAAATTTTGAGACCCATTATCTTAGAAACTATTAAAGCTAAAACAAACATACAAGCATGAGTTTGTAGGGAATTTTACGCTCTTTAATTTGTTGATTAAATAAAATGTGAAAATGAAGAGATTTTCAAAAAAATTAAAAAGAGAGATGAAATCAAAGATGGCGATAAACTTTGAGATCCATTATCTCGGAAACTATTAAAGCTAGAAGGAAAACAAAAGTATTTATTTGTAAGATATTTTACTCTCTTTAATTTGTTAAATCAATTGTAATTTGCAAACTAAATATTTTTCGAGATATTCAGGAGAAACTAAAAAAGGGGGATGAAATCCAAGATGGCACCGAAAACTCACCCCCCAGGACCGGGGACTTTTAGTATGTTCATCAGGAGCCCCTCACAAACAAGTGTACCAATTTTCAAAACTATAATATTTTATGTCTCTATTCAAACCCTTATTTGACTGGACTATCTATTAAGATTTTTTACAAATTCATCCACTTTGAGATCAGTTATCTCAAAAAGTATTAAAGCTTGAAGAAAATTCAAAGCATACATTTGTAAGGAATGGTACTCTTTTTAATTTGCAAAATCACATGTAATTCGAATATTGAATAGTTTTCGAGATATTCAAGTAAAACTAAAAAAGGGGGAGGAAATCGAAGTTGGCGGCAACCTTTGAGCCCCATTATCTGGAAAACTATTAAAGCTGGAAGAAAAACAAAAGTATGTATTTGTACGTAATTGTACGGTCTTTAAATTGTTAAATAAATTGTAATTTGAAAACTAAATAGTTTTCGAGATATTCAGGAAAAACTAAAAAAAAAAGGGGGGGGTGAAATACAAGATGGCGCCGCGAGCTAACCCTCCAGAACCGGGGACTTTTAGTATGTTCATCAGAATCCCCTTACGAATATACAAATTTTCCCTACAAATTTTCAAATCTATATGATTTAATGTTTTTTTTTCAAACCCTTCGTTGAGTGGACTAATATTCAGAAAAGCATATTACATTCAGCCCTGAATTCGTTTTGAGGCGATTATCAATATCTAGCTGGCTGTGCTATTAAATCCCAGTTAACCAGCACTACAACTGATTTGTAAATACTACAACTTCTTCTAGAGTTTTCAAAAAATATTCTTATTTGCTGTAATTAATTAATGTTCGTTGATGTTTGTTAGACTTCGTTGAGTGTTAAGTTTAGATAAAATATCTTTTTCACAAGATAGCTCTAATGACTCAACGCATTACAACACGGCTACAGTTTCATATTGCACAAAATCATTAAAAACTTGTAAATGTGTGAAGTGTTTACATTTCTGCAGAGCCTCGTAATAACTGAAGCGGATTTATCAAATTTGTTACTATGTGTCTTAAGTATTATAATGGGGCCCGGGAAGAATTTATTTTTCTTTTGTTTATAAAATAATGAAGAAATAAAACACAAAACACTTGCTTGGTTTTTTTTCTAATATTAAAAATCTAGTTCAGTATTTTTTTATAATATTCAGAAATTCTTCCTTCCTGTGAACAGAAAGCGCAACTTTTACTTGACAAATGCTTTCCAATATTCAAAAATGAAATTAATAAATTCTGTTGGTTAAAATAACTTATCAAAGTAAATTAAAATAAATATTTAAACTGATAAATTAATGAATTAACAGATAAAAATAAGTTTACTTTGATGAACGTAAGCCTTTTACTTTTGATTCGGGTAAGATTCTATTTCGAAGACATAGGAAGTAGCGATTTTTCAATCCTAGAAATAACGAATTCTATGCAGAAGAAGAAAGCTACAATGGTTTTTCTGAGAGATAAAAAACATTACAGATAAATCTGGTAGTGGTGTTTAAACAGAAATGGAATCGTGGATTAGAGAACACAGCCCATTTTCTGTGAAAGCTTCTAACACAAATAAAGAAAGTCACGTGGTCGTGTAGCATGCATTTCAAATTCATTTTAATTTCGCGCCTTGGGATCTAGTTCCATCTGCTAATGCAGGAGTCGGCAACCTACGGCTTATCTTAAGTCAGTAAATAAAATTGTGTAATAAATAACTAAATTTCAATAAAAGAAAAATTCCGAATACTATTTTATTAAAATTGTTTGTACACCTTACCATTCTTGTTTAGCTCTAAATCCTTTCTTTTGGTGACCACAATCAATGACGGATGACGTTTTTTTCTTTCCACTGCATAATCCATCAAATGGCACTTTGTTCACTAACTTTTCCGAAGGAAATACTATTCGTTATGGAACTGGTTGGACAATTTGTGAACAAAATAATGGCAAGACTACGATATCATCTGCAATTTTCCGAACTTCTTAACAAAATCAAAAGCCAATATTCTGATCTTCTTTTACGCCATAAAGTAATATTTTGTGTTTTGGTTTTTGGATAAGAATACTTATTTATTTATTTTTTTTTTGTACTTGATCTTTTGCCTTTTATTTGGTTTGTAAGTTGTTTTTGTGTTTTGTATCGTTGTATTTTTGGTAGGTTTCTTCTATTTCTTTGCTTCAGTTGTGCTGTGCCAATTTCTCACTGTTTAAATTAGTATCATGCCCTTTTTTTGTTCTTGTTATCTGCAACTTTCTATCATATATTGTGTGTATATTTTTATCTGTTTTCAAACCATCACATTTTTAATTCAATAATTTCTCCTGTACTTTTTAATTAGCAACGTTTAAATTTTAAAAATTTAATTATCGTTCTTATCCTGTTAACGTTGCAGAAATATTTGATGCAAATGTTGTCCTTCAATTTCACCATCTTTATGTGTCTATTGAAATGTTTTCCTCCCGAAGAGTCAACCTGCATCCTAAAACCAAAAGGTTGAGTCAGCTCTCCTGGATATTGAATGAATGAATGTTGGCTTCCCAGAGCAGCAATGTAAAGCTGCTTGCATTGAAAACTCTAAATCATTTTTAAATCAAAAAGATCTTGAATACATTGAGCTCAAAAATCATGATTGATTACAAAAATTCTATTTTTGGTGTACATGATCTCCCATTTAAAAAACTTAAACAAAAAAAACTACAAGAGAAGGGAAATATAGCTTTTCTGCTTTTAGAAACATACTTCCTTTTGAACAAAAATTGTTTGTTTACGGCTGATTTCGAGAAAGGCATATCGCTACATTTTCCTACAATGAAGAAACATGAACAAGGTCATATTTCAATATATTTAACATACTTCACGCAAATAATGGCAAATATTAAATTGGAGATCGGCAAGAGATTTCAAGAGTTTAGAAATAAAAAGGTAATCTTATCGTTTTTATTGAAATCACTCGAAATTAATTCAAACGAATTTAATTCTTCACCTTTTAGTGATATTGATCCAGCAGTTCTTCATTTAGAACTAAAAGATTTAAGAAATGGGGAATTCAAAATCTGCAAATCTTAAAAAGAAATGAATGAGAAAATTTAGAGGGACAGAAATCTACTTTTCCTGCACAACATAAATGGACTGAGTTAACGAAAATCCTGAAACCGAAGATCAAATTGTTTTCGATTCTTGGAACAGTTTACCTGATACTTGCATTAATTAAAAAAGAATTAAAAAAAGAAATAAAAAAAAATCAACTAGGAAATAAGCTAAACAGTGAGAGCCTGGCATCTTATTAGAAAATGAAAATAACGTCATATTCACCAAATTTTGACAAACTGTTCTGAGAAATTCAACAACAGAAATCTCAGTAGAAACTATATATCACATAACACTTTTTACATTAAATATATTTTAATTTCATAATTCATATGAGTCAAATATAATATAAAATATTTGAAGCCCCAGTATACTGTTTGACAAAAAAATCATAATGAATATATAAGAATGTTCAAATCACTATTTTTTATGTTAATGACGATTTTTCATAAATAGTATTACGATTATTGTAACGTTAATAATAAATAATTGAATAGCAGTGTATTTAATTTAATTACAGTACCTTTCAGCAAAGCTAAAATAAACTCATTTTAATAAAAGAAAAAAAATTTAGTTTCAGTTTTCAAAAATTTGGGGAGTCCGTGATTAGTTGTTACACGGAGTACGTAGTTATATTCGAATTTTAAATTAGCTTCCTGTAAAAACTCACTTTCCTCACGCTAGATGCCCTCATTCGTGTGTCTTCCTCACCAAAAATTGGATTGACTGCAGTCAATAGCAGAGAGAATCCTTGTGGTAAAATTTATTTTGTGTCCGCTATTAATTTTTCATTTTCATTTTTTTATTTGCGGCGGAACCCTTGGAGATATCTGTGTAACGTCTATGTCCCGAGAAAACCCTATATTTCAGGTAAATAATATTATATTTAAAAATTCTGTACAACTGTATTATGCCACTCACACGTATCAAGATATAAAATGGCGCCGCATGGGGCTACTTGTTCTAGTGTAACAACTTGCTCCGAGTAAGTTTTAAATTTACAGAATATTTTTTAAAAGTTGATATGAGGAACTATAAAAGAAAGGCAGATAAGGGTACAACGCCCAAGGAATCTTTCTGGAGGCAGAGGAAGTGGTGTTGACTGGTTATTCATCGCGAAAGATGGCTGGTAAATATGGAATAAATGTCATGATATACCAAGGATGCTGCAATAAAATGAAAACTGCTTGTAATTGTAGTAATTGTATAAATATTGTTTAACAGTTTAAGCGTAATTAAATTATTAAACAATATAAATAAATTTTATTAATTTTTAAAGATATTTCATGGACATGCTGTATACACATTAATGAGCCCTTTTTGTTTCAGTTCCAGAGTCAATTGTGCCTAGCGTTGTTTATAAAAAAGTAGACAGGTCTTCACAGACGAACAGGAAACAAAATTTCAACAGTACATAGACAGTGCTTCGAAGCTGTAATGCAGCCTTTCGACTAAGGACGTTAAATCATTGGCGTATCCGTATTCAATTAAAAATCAAATAAAAATCCCAGTGGGCAGGAGTAAATGTAAAAGTGCTGCAAATGACTGGTTGTCCGCTTTTCTAAAGAGTAAGAAATATATTTCTTTCCGCACTCCGCAGTAGAGTCACGAGATTCACTTGGAACAATGTTGTAATCTTATACATCAATTTTGCCAGTGTATACGACAGATTCAAATTCTAGTGTCAAGATATCTACAACGTTGACCAGACTGAGGTGACTACGGTTCAGGAGCCAAGGAAGACAAATAGGTTGGAACCATGACATTCGTCGAGGGAAGCACTTTGGTAACCACGGCTTGTGCTGTTAGCGCTAATGCAGATTCAGTTCCTAATTTTTTTGTTTTTCCTGGGAAACATTTTAAACGCCACTTCCTTTCAAACGCACCTCAATGAAGCTGAGGCTCAGCAAATAACTCTGAATTGATGACCAGGCAAGATTTTCTGAGTTTCATGAGGCATTTTATAAAACATACCAGAGTCACCAAAGAGAGACCTAACCTGCTTTTTCTGGACAATCATTAGTATCATCTCGACTTACCAACATTGGACTTAGTGAAAGGAAACGGAGTGATTCTTTTGTCTTTCTAAATTATATATTTCTAAAAACAGTAATTCAGACAATAATTATGATGATAACTCATCAGAATAACTTATGAAATTAAGTAAATTTATGAAAAAAAGAACATAAGCATATCGTTATTATATAGAGATTGTAAAATAATAGCATACTAAAACTAGAAATATATTATATTTCTCTTTATTAATTGACATATTTTATGTAACAATTAACCCCATCTAGTATAACAAGATACCCCATTGCGGGGTAATTTATTACAATGTATAAGCATGTATAGAATTTCTAATGCATTTACACTATCGTTATCTAATCGTTTTTAAAAAATATATTATAGATCTTCCATAATCAGAGTAAATTTTAAAGTGTGTTTCGTAAAAATACTTTGAATAATTTCTTTCAAAAACATTTTTGAAAAATATTGTAACAACTAGCCCCGGTCTCCTCTATATTTCGTGATTAAAGTTGTTGCCTTGCGACTCCGTAAGGATTATTTTAGTAAATATGTTTCTAAAATTGGCTCTTTACAAAAAGGATAGGGTTACGAACTCCTGTACTAATGCAATCAAACAAAACTTGTTATTGGAACATTAATTTTTTCTGTCCAAACCAAACTTTACCAATGGTAGGTTCCGTTATACAATTTTTTTCCTGTGCTGGTTGCTTTTAAAAACAAAACAGTTGTCACACAAACGTTAGCAATGTATGCAAGGAGAACAATAAAATGTCTTTAACACTGAACCGAAGGTATCAGACTAATCTTCTCGTGTCAAAGCGAAATTGTCCCTTGGAGAACAGATTTTTCTCCTTTAGATCGACGTTATCTAAGTGATGACGTGCCTTCTATAAATACATTTAATATTTGATAAAAATGGATATGAGATGTAAAGTTTTTAATTCAAAACACCATGTAGATAGATAGACTTGATAGATTAACATCCCTCATTAAACCTACACAGTACAATTCTCTTTGAATCTGTATAATAATTCTGAGCTGTGATCAGATGAGGAAGAAGACACATGAGTCAGCGCCCCATGCTATACAACACCATTGTGAAATTGATTGTCCCAAGTTTAAATCGAACTAACTATCCCGAATTCTCTGAGGAATGAGATTCAAGGGCGATTTTCCGATCAGGATACCAGGATCTTCCCATCAGGCCATTAATTAATTAGCTTATTCAATAACTGCTTGCATTTCAAGCTGCTAATAGCGCAATTAAAGATGGACCTTGTATTTTTGAACCATAATCTGATGAGTAAAATAATATCCTTCTCTTCAAACTTCCATACCACACCAATGTTCCTATTCCCAATCTCAGACTTAACATAACAAGCCGCGGATCTTTGTTAGAACCAAGGAATGAAACCACGATCTACAAGATTACTGAAGTTCTAAAAACCTCACGATACGTTCGATACTATTTAAGGGACCTTCGGTGGTCTGCTAGTAGAATCTCGCCTTCAAAGTTGGATGATCGCGACTCGATTCCACAAAATATCCTGCCGTATAAGTGGACTTAACTCTGAAATCGTGTGTCTAAATGTCTGACATTGACGTGGCGTTAAATTTTGGAGTGTGGGGTGTCGAGTCAGATGCTATCCTTGGCAATTGACCTTGGTACAAAATCACGAGATCCGCCCACAAAAAGCTTCGAAATGAGACGTAAATCTAATATATCAAATCTATATTATTTTTATAACATAAATTTAATATTCATTTTTAGTAGATATTTGCGTATATTAATATTACAACAGAGATCTACACGGAATGGAATTTTTAAAGCAGACTCTGTCTGCAATAATTTTGCAACTCTGACTAAATTCTTTTGAATTTATTCACCGCTTTTGCACAACTCATTAGTTTCGTATTATCTTCAATAGATAACCAAAGCAAATCAATGCTATGTGGCAACCTATTTTGCCCTTTTTCCCCTTCAGGAATTTATGGAGAGAAAATAGCTATCATTAACGCTTGTGGACTCTTATCTTTAAATTGCCTTTTCCTCATATTGACACACCAAAAGTCTTATATTGCGGCAACAGTAGACTCGTGTGAAATAATTCAGATAAACCTAAATGAAATATTTCCCCAAAGGCGTAAAATTAACTCTTCTAGACCTTTCTTCGTTCGGTTGCAATTCCTTGAAAGATTTCATAACATTCCAGGTTGACGAACTTTTAGGGCGGCGTCAAGTCTCTCAACTAAGAATAAAAAAAATCATTCCAAGAAAACGACATCTCTAAGTTAGAGTTACGTTTTAAATAGGGTTACCATAATTTTTTCATTGAAATCCGAACATGGGGAGGGGGTTGAAGGGTATTAACATATTATTAAATTATATAGTTATTAATATATAATTAATAATATATTATTAATTACATATCAATAACTAATAATTAATTATTTGTTATTAATATATAATTAATTAGGTAGTCAAAATGCAGTATACAATTATATTAACTGCCTACAAATGACCCTTTTTCATAATACTAGCACAGAGTATGAGGAAGTGAAAAAGTTATACTATAGAATGCAAAAAAATATACAATTTTTATTTATGCTAGGTAAATCAAAATTACATTAATTAAGAATAGCATAAACTGTATTTTCAGTTTTTTTTACTTAGTTTTAATATTTAGTTTGATCTTTAATTATTTTTTCTCAAGTATCCTAAATAAAAAAATTTGTATCTAAATAAGGAAATGCGTTTCCTTGTTTGATGAGTTTTTATAAGGCATTGCTTTAGAGACCGATTATATATGCAATCACAGAAATTATAGTCTAGGACAGGGGTAGACAATCTTTCAAACCTCGTGGGTTACACTGAAATCCTCCAAGGAAATTTAGTTTGAAAATGATTTAGAAATAATTTCACCATATTAATATACTTTTAAAAAGCTAAGATTTTATTTAGTTCATCATTTAGGTGTATAGAGTGTTTAGGATTTTAAAAATTAGGTTAAGCGTTTTTTCAACACAACTAATTGAAATAAGTTTATGCCTTTATTTGCAAAAAAAAGAAAAAATCTTGGTTTGTTCAGACTTTTAAAGTCAAATAAGTAAAAAGAACCTAGAGGCCCCAGATTTTTTGCAGTAGCTTTAAAATTCAAATATTATTTTCAATAAGCTCAGAAGACATAATATTAAAGTAAATACATTACCCTATGAATCAATGGAAGGAACACAACGAAGTACATTCACTGTCAAATCGCTTAGCACTCTATACCAATCCAATTTTCAACCAATCCATTTAGGTGGGTCACTCACGGAGGTTCCATGCAAACCACATTACCGGTCACTCCGATCCCCTAGGGCTACTGTGCCTACTACTCCTCTTTCCCTACCCCTAGAGAGCCCCATTCCCCCTCTCCCACTTGTCTACATTTTGTGCTTTTCGCTTTTGTGAGAAAGCCTCCCTCGCCCCACGGTCGCATTTCAGTTTTATGACCCAACGCTCCAAATGGATAACGAACGAGGATGAAAATCCAAACTTTGCGACCGCACAAAGCCAATTCTCATCGGAATTTTGCATTGACGATGGGTTTGCGACCGAAATTGCGTGGAGCGGTCTGGCCGTGAATGTCCAGCTTTGAAGTGCCAATTTGTACTCGCCCCAAAAAATTGGTTAAAATAAAGGTTGGTCACTCGACTTCCTGCTCAATCTCACTATAAAGAATGTAATGAACTCAAAATTTGTTGGTCAAATGTGCTTGGGTCCCAAAAGAATGTATAACTCCGAAAAGAAGTGGGAGTAGTTTCCTAAAATATCTTTTCTTGCTTTTAACCTCGTCCAATTAGACGGACTGCAGCTGAGTAGAAATCAGATTTCCTTTTTCTCCTATCAGGGGTTCAATTGGAAGCCTGTCTACTTCCTCCCCGATGGGGTCATCTCATTCACAATATTCGGCTATTTTTTTCATGCTGGACGACGTCTTTAGGAGAGGACGTATCACTCTTGAAGTACCTGTGATGCGTAGCACCATAATTAGGAAAATTTAGCAATTTATTGATTCTAATGGGAAAGAGACTGCTTTCAGACATGCCTCCATTTTTTTCTACTGTATGACCCCCAATCTATTCCCTACACCCACCATGCGGTGATATATTCAGCAGGGTCTTCCCAAGTATGTGAATGAAGTGTCATTGTAGGTTACCAATTGACAGCGTAACGGGACATCAAGGCTGACCATCTGAGAAGGTCATCGGGGGTTTGACGACTAGGCTTTTGAAGCATCCCCTAGGAATAACATTATCTTTCTCCCGCTCCTCTTTCTGAAAATCGACAAACGGAATGTAGAAGGGAGGTTACACCAATTGCGTAAATTATAGATTTTCTTTCATTGGCGGAATGACGTCAGCTTTTTCGAATATAATAGATTTTCCCTAATACAACCAAATTTCTCTCTTGCCGCATTCGATGGCGTAAATACAGACATTTAGAAGATCCGGACGTTTCTTCGGACGTGAGTATGAAATCCGGACAATCCAGACGAAATTCGGACGTATGGTAACCCTAGTTTTAAAACAATTCATTTTTAAATTAAAAAGTTTTTATTAAAATAAGCTGAAGGAAAAACCTAAATTTATATGTTAATAAGAAGTAAAAAAATATTTTAGTAACTGTGAAACTACAGGTGGGTCACAGAATAATGCGAACACTTTAGGATTTGCACATTTTTTTCTAATATTTCAATCGCTTGGCCAATCTTGGCCCTTGTGCCATAAAAAATCAATCAATCAATCAATATTTCAGTCACTAGACCATTGCATCCACTGCATAACGATAAATTGTAATGGTACGAATGCCACACGGTTCAAAAAATTATTTTTTTAAATGGAAAAGATATTCTTCATTGTAACATCGTAATTATATACATTTAAGACTATTTTTTGAGAAGGCATAGTAAAAGAATCAAAAGGATATTTTGAAGATTTTTAAGTAAAGATGTATTTATTAGATCGTTGTAAAAGTCTTTCCCTTTTTTTAATAAATGATAATAGTACCTTTATTTGTATGCAAATTGCATTAACAACGTTGTTTACGAAAAGTACTGTAAACAGACTTCAAAATAAATTTAGTATGTGACATTTCATTGAAATATAAATAATAAATTTCTTAGTTTGCTTAAAATTATGCAATTTTGTGTCACAAAGGCAGCATAATTTTATTTTAATGCAATACATTGTTTGTTTGGATAAGTTTATGATAAACATTTTTCATAAGAAAGAAATTTTAGTAACTGGTATAAAAGTTTTTAAACTAATAATTTTGAAGTAGCAAAGAACTTTCTAGATGATCAAAAAATTTAAATTGCTTTATTAGCAGAAGATTTAAGAAAATCCCTTAAAATTTATTGGATGAAGTAAACGTTGATATATCCAATGAGTTCCGGGGACGGATGAGGATAACGGATGCCCATCTTCCATCAACGGAAATGATGCGGATGACAGGAGATGCCGACTTCCGACTAGCAACGTTAGCATCCCAAGTGAAGATTAGATGTTAGAAAAATTAAATAATAGGAATTTCTGAGAAAGAGGCTGACTTCCGAAAGATCACATATCGCTTTTTCTAAATGAGTGGTTTGGTGCAGCTGAAGTGAAAAAACATTTTATTTGGGTTGATGGGGGAACAACAACATAACACAGCACTACATCTCTGCCTCTAGAACTTGTATGGCTCTCATCCGATTGGTGAATTTTATTTTAAAAACTACTCAAAATAAAAAGGAAAAATATAAAGAGAAAATTGCATTACATATGAATACAAAGAGAATGAAGTACAAAAATATGGACCACAATAATTTAAAGAAAAGCAATGTGCAACATGTGAGATACAAAAATACAGAGGAAGACATTGCATTGACCAGAAAGATGTATCCTGTTATGAGCTCCTTCAACTAAGTCAAACTAACACTGCTGAAAGTTACCAGCAGCATTTATTGAATATGAGCCAAGCAATAAAGCAAAAATGTCTAAAATATGCCGAAGAACATGGTAAGGTTGTTTTTCAGTATAACAGTGCTAGGCCACAAGGAGTAAAACCTTTCATGGAAATGTTGCAAAGCATTTGGTTGGGAGGAATTACCTCAGCTCTTGCATTCCCTAGATGGTGCTTCTTCCGAATACAATTATTTTCTATTCAAAACGGTCTTAACAGCAGCACTTTCGTTTTTACGAAGGCATAAATAATTGACTTAGATAAACAGATATCTTTAAAAGAACTGGAATTGTTCTATTGTCTAATCCTCTTATTGTTAAAAATGGGCCAAAATTGCAACTTTTGAAGAAGCCTACGTTGAATAAAAAAATATTGATTATTCTATAAAAATAAAACTGCCTTCATTATTTAAAAAACGATATAGATTTTTACAAGGGTCTAAAGATTAGACCTTTAAAAACTACTTTTTTCACTTACTGTCATTTGAAACTTTTAAACCAACTGTCATTGATCCACTGCAACAAAAATTCGAGAAATTCTACTTTTCCAGAGAGCTAAATAAAAAAGTTTCTTTTTGGAAGTAAAATGTAGATACCTTTTCAAAAAAACTGCTTCTTTGTTGAATATTAACTTAAAATATGTCTCCATCCAAAAAGTTTGCAACCAAAAAATAGCATGCATGGTACAACTGAAAAATTTGGACTAAACATAGTAATGATTCAAGCCAGCGATATTATTCTACTGAGCAGGTATTCCAGTCGTGTGGTGAAATGGAATAAAATGTGCATAACTTAATATCCGGTTGATACAATTTACCTATCAAATTTTTACAGCTACCAAAATAATAGCATACAAGCACAAAGCAAGTTCTTATATAGTTATACAAGGGCTTATAAGTATAAATTTTTTTAAAGTTGATTGGATACTGAAACATAAAAAGTAGGTTTTAAAAGGAACTGTTAGAGTCTTTTATAACTTGTATTGAAACCTACCTAACCTATGGGCCTCACTTGAAGGAAATAAATGGTCAACTTCCTTCCTCCTCATGTCAAAAGTTAATGCCTGGGGCTTATCTTTTGCAACATCCAGATTTCAGCTTTTCTCTCTGCCATCACATATGGAGCAAAGTGCAATCAGCTGAACGAAATGTTTCTTCCCCTCTTTTGTTGGACGGGTTTTCAATCCACTTTTTTCTCCGAGAACTGTAAGGACAAATCTTAGAAGGGCGAATCACTCGAAACATTCCAGTTACAAGCGAAGCAAAGATATCCTACGACAATTTTCCAACAAGAATGTAGTATTGTGAAAATTTTGTATCGTACATCTTCCATTACTGGGGTTCCATTCTACATTTTCAAGAAAATCGGACCATTTCGGAACACTAGATGCTTTTGTTTGATTGAAAAAATTGTTATCTGAACACAATAACTTTTTGCAATGTTTTTCAACGGTGTAGGCCGATGAAGTTAATGCTAGCATTTTTATCAGTTATTAAAAAGTAGAACAGGGTTCGCTGCAACCCTCATTTAGTAGGGAAAATATTTCATGACTATATTTTTATCCGAAAAAAGCTCATCGCGACAGCTATACTCATTAAGTAGGAAAATAAAGCTAATAATAAATTAAAAGAAATAAAATTAAAATTGTTATTTAAGAAACTTAAAAGAAATACTTTTAGAAAGGGTGTTTCTTCACTAATTTTCAAACGGGTGCGTCTCGTGAAAGGCCATCTTGTCCAATGGACTAATTAGGCTGTAGCCCAGGGGCGCCATTGACCCAAAGGCGCTTGAAAATTTACTATACTGATATTAATCTAATTTTGAACCAAAACATTTGTTTAATTATAATTTTAAATGTGTTAAAAGTAAGAATATCATTAGGCTTTGTAACTACACAACTATTGATTTTGGAATGATAATAAACATTTATATTATTTCAAAAAATATTCATATAGAGACAATCAGTAATAAAATCCTAAATTTCACGTGCAATGGAATTTACCTACATTACGGAAGCTTGCTCGCTAAATCCTATTTTCAAAAGGCGGCGATTTGCAAAACTGTAAGACGTTAGTCAGAGAATAGCTGACTTTTTTGCTCCTCAATTATTTTCTTAGGTATGTATTTACTTGGGCCCTATGTGCTCCAATTCCTAGTTACATTTCTGATGGGGCGCCAAATTACTTTATCCCAGGGCGCACAAATTTGTTATGGCGGCCCTGGTCTCGTGTATAGGCAATGTGGAACTGCAGCTTCCCTAACTTTTTTAATGTCTAAATTTAATCACTAATTTATTCAATATTGCGCGTAATATTTAAATCCGTCAACAATCTAACGCAATTTTCCTTAATGCGCTTTTAAATCTTTAGGGGAAATGCAAGAATAAAAGGTATATCTCTCTTTGTAGAGAGAAAATTTGGAAGGTCTGAATTTTTATTCAGACCCGATTTTCTCCCGCTGCGTATGCGCAGAAAATAATACGCTAATTTTTCTCCGTTGCATGGTTTAAAGGGAACTACTGCAGAAAAGAGTAGTCTAGAGATATTTGAAAAGGCGCTTCAAACGCTTTTCCAATGGGGAAAAAAATTTCACGAGCCCAAAATTTGAAAACAAATAAGAAAAAGAAAGATAATTAAAAATAAATAATTAATTGAAAATATTGAATTATGACATTTTTCTTGTAGATAAATGCGATAATAAGGTCCCGATATTCGTATTAGTTCTATTCTTACACTTTATAATCTCTTTATTATTTAGACTCAATTTTGTAAATCTTTAAAGAGGAGAGTAAGGAATTTAGGAAAAAAATAATTGAGCACATTTAGTTTGAAGTTAAATTTTTCGCTAAAATTAAATATACATTCATAATTGCTTAGTTAAAATGTCTTTATTGAAAATTTACCAACGTGAAATCAAAAATTTAATTATTAATTATTTATTAACTAGTAAATAAATTATTCAAAATTAATGAAAAGAAACAAAATTGAAATTATGCAGAAATGCCTCACTGCAATAGTAGTGTCATAAATTAAAACACCCTCGAGGCAACAATGAGCAGGACGTCACTGTTTGAAAATAGTATTGAAAAATCAGAAAGGAGGCCGCGGCGTGAACTAGAATTTAAGTAAATAATAGGTGCTCAACAAACCCGCTGTAAAAAATGAAATGTCACAGCTTGAATAGTAAATTTACAAGTTTTGCATTTTAGTTGACATTATTAATCACATTTTACTGCTCTTAAGCTTCAGGACAACTAAAGGAGCTCATAAAAGCTAAATTGTCCTGAACGAATCGGGGTAAACGATTGTACCAGCTAACAGTGCGACGAATTTCTTTACAGAAACAGAAGAAAAATCTCACTCTTGTTTAAATTGGTTCCGCAATCTGAAAGCAAATCAAGAACGCTTTTTTGCAACGAACATGGACATAACGTTAAAATGTATCTGGCGCAGTCTGCAATTTAAACATATTGATTTGGCTTAGCTCAATACTTAAGATAGAATTATACGTATTTGTTTAGAAAATTTCAATTTTCTTAGAGGAGAGTTGAAAGTGAGTTGGTTTCATATCGGAATCAGCCCAAGGCTATCCCAGGCATTACCTTGATTTATATGGCAATTTTACACACTTCTATTTAACTTGACTTGTTTCATGTTTGTTAAAATGGAATTTAGTAATTCATTTTTAACACACTTCCTGACGTGCTAGAGTTTCCAAATTTTGTACACTTGGACGTTTTCGAAGACAATATACTGTTTTAATATTTTCAAAACTTAATAATCAGTTAATTCAATAATTTTTGATTCCATATACGAGTGGCGTCACTTTCTAGTGAATTTGAGCAAATATGAATATAATATTCCATAATATTTATACTAATGAATTATAAATTCAAGACTGAAAATCGGAAAATAGATATAATTGATTTTTTTTTTACTTTTTAGTACACTAATATAAGTATGTTTTAAAATATTGTTTTTAATTAAATTTATTTAAAATGAACATGGGTTTAAAATTTATCAGGTGCATAGTGTAACTTCCACATGCTGCTTTGGCTAAGCTCAATGTTTAAGACAGATTCATGCGTGTTCTCTTAGAAAATTTCTATTTTCTAACATAGGGTTAGGAAGAAATCGGAATCAGCCCATGGTATCTTCGTCATTTGCTTGCATTATAAGGCTACTTTTCAAAAGTAGTATTCGAAATACAATGATCTCTTAACTGTCAAATAACTTATTAATATTCACCTTTTGACCTAGCTGGTTTAATTCTCTGCTATTTGTCTTATCTATATGTATTTTCAAAAAGACCGAACTGAACTTTCGTGAAAATATACCTTTCATATAATTTTATAAAAGAGTGCATTACTCTTTGCTTTAAGTTATTATGAATTTTATTACTAAACTGGCATTAATTATAACAAATGTCTTTTTTCCGAAGGCAGCGGAAATAAAGACGAAACATTGAGAATTTTGTATTGAGGGGAACCATAAATGACCAACCCCGTCCTGCTGCGTGCAGCACTGGGGTACTTTGAATGATGGAACCGCTGCGATAGCGACACGGGAACTGTGGCCTGTCGCCTAATGGGCATCAACGTCCATGGCACAGACAGTAGAAGGTACGCTTCATCAACGGAAATGCTGCTAATACAATCTCACGTCCATTACTATACTCCAGGAAGAACGAGAACCCGCTTACTTACTCGGTGACTTCTCATCCGCGTACTCGTGGTGCTCGCCCCCGGGGGAGTTGAATGTAAAATAATCTGATTTGAAACGCAATTCTTCGCTTGGAAAGCCTGCATTCAAAAATATGGAGAAATGTGACAAAATTGAAGGTATTGTATAATGCACTGTGTTTATTTATAAGCATTATATGCGAGTAATAATATTTGACTAGTAAATATTGATACATGACAAGAACGAAACTTAAATATAAAAACATGTAGATCATGATTTTTAATAGTTTTTCTTAAATTTCTATATTTCGGTTGTTATATTATTTCAGTTTTTGACAAATATATATTTTAGCGAATAAACAAAAATCCGCCAGAGAGTCTCCGTTGTTGGAAAAATTACAATAAATAAATGCATTAAAAAATCGTCTTCAAAATTACAAGAAAGATCAAGAGATTTGCGCAGAACTGTTGCAATCTATGCATATTTTACAAAAATTTATTCTGGTTGGAAACCAGATAAAACTCTAAGCAGATATGAAGAAACATTTTTGGTTATCATGCATTTATTTATTAATTATTTTTTACGTAAATCAAAATGCTTGCAGAGATTAAAAGTACCGATATACTATTTTAAAAACCTTTGTTCCTCGTGACTTCAGAATGGATTCAGTTCACGTGACGCCTCAATCACTTGACAAACGTAACTGAGCATGCCATCTAGCATGTAACTGCACGTTGTCTTTCTCTGTACTGAGGTGTCACGTCCTTTTTCTTCATTAATAGATATACGTATGTAATGACTTAGAAATTTTCCCATCTTTAAAATAAATCCTTTTTAACGACAGTTATTTTTTAATTACGAAAGAATTATTTCTACTTCAATCCTATGATAAAAACACTTCTACTGTAACTGAACTCGCAAGAGTCCCAATATTTCTCGAGCCTCAACTTCGGTACTTTTCCCTTTTTGGTATTATAAAAAGTCACGCCGTTTTAGGCGTAATTCGTTACTCCTGGCCATGGCTTTAATATTCCCATAATCTTTTGAAAGTTTAATCTATTATTGAGTACTCTATAACTAATTTAATTTTGCCTATTTTCGAAATATAATAAAATGTTTTGGACTTTTACGACTGCAATCTTCTTCGACTGCCTCTACACTTCACTTAACGGAACAACGTTATATGTATATGTGATATACTAAGTAATTATGTTTTCAATTCTTATTCATTCATATATCTAGTGTTTTTAAATCTTCATTGTCAAAAGTAAATAAATTTATCCTTCACTCCGAATTGGATTTATAGATCAAATATAATCTCTTCGCATCTCGGAAGCTCATAAGTCCGGTACTGAGGTAAACTTGATTTCTTCTTTATTACTTTCTCCTATACGAGGTATACAAAGAGCAAGTACTGCAATTGCCAACTAATTCGACCTTGGCAATTCGATGAATTCAGTGGCGTAGCAACCAGGAGGCAAGGGAATATAGATGCCCCGGATGCCAATTTAAGGGGGTGCCATGAAAACAAAAAAATTATGTTTTCACAGCAGTCAAATACCTGAGTAAATAGTAAAATGAATTATCCGAAGGTGATGAGCGTGGATGTAAATTTGTTGTTTTCTATAACACTCTATTGTTTAGTGATAACATGCAGAAGTTTTCGTCAATAATATAATTGACCACTGTGAGCATTCTTGCGTTTTTTGTGCTCTACCCTAACTTTGTTCTGATCGATGGATTCGAGAAAAGTTCAAGAGCAAATATTACTGTTCTTGAATGAAATGGACAATGAAACAGTTGAAGAGTAGATTGGTAAACAATTGAGATCCATATAGTATATATGTTATATAGATGTAATATATGATGCATATATATGTTAAGAAGAATTTCCTATTCGAAGTGAGGAAAGTGAACAAGAATCTGCATGATTTTCAGACGAGAGTTTGTACTTTCTATCCTTCTAAAGAAAGCAGAATGATAAAATATGTATGCAACTATTGCGGAAAGGCTATTTGTGAAAAGCATTATGTCAACATCTGCAAAGATTGCAAATGTTAATTTTTAAAATTACTTTTCTATCTTTTAAGTTAATCATAATAATTCTCTGAAGTTATGCTTATTTGTTTGAAATACATAAAGGAAATATGAGAAATATACATTTTAAATTCGTTATGTTTAAGTCGACTGGTTAGTTACAGAGTAACACTGATTTTACAATTAATTATTTTTTAGTTACATTAATTTTCGTATCTTAAGAAATGAAAGTGAACGAGAATCTCGTTGTCTTCCAATGAGAATTGGTACTGTCTGTTCATTTAAGAAACAAAGAAAGACAATATATCTATATAATGACAGCAAAAGGGCTATTTGTGAAGAGCACAATGTTCACATCCACAAAGATTGCGAATGTATATTTTTACCATTTTACTGTTTTAACGAAAATATATTAATAGTGTGCTTAAGTTACGCGTATTTGTTAGAAATAAGCAAAGGAAATTATAGCGAGGGTGGTCACTAATATAGCGAGTGTCATTAAGTTCCGATGAGGCGAATAAAAGATTCAAGCACTCACCATGGTGCATCTAAATATCTAACCACCATCACTATTATTTAAACTAGACTCGACGAATACGAAGAAAGTTAACATTTAAATTAAGAAAACAACTTTTATTTTTGTCAGACATAATTTAAATAAAAAGATTAAAAAACAGAATTAACTTAAAGTAACAAAACTGGTCACCAGTTCGTTGACTGGAAGTTGACAGGTGCAGAGCGAGAGAGAGAGAGTGGCTTCTGTCCTTGCTTCTTATATGTAGCTGGAATCAGTTCGGCGCAAGCGCAAAAAGCGCGATGCTCGCTGTTGCCACAAAATATAAAAAAATAAGTTTTTAATTTACAATCTATGATTCGAATGATTAGCTATAGAGTAACACTGATTTTATAATTAGTTGCTTTATAGTTTAGTTATTTGGGCTTAAATAAATTTTTTTAAATGCAGAAGAAATTATCTGGGATGGGACGCTCTCTGAGACCGTTGTGGCCTGGCGGTAAAGGCTCGGCTTCGAGACCGGAAGGTTCCAAGTTCGAAACCCGTTTTCATCATAGATCCGCCGTATATCGTTCACGTTAACCCTGTCGTCGAAGGTCAAGTATCGTGTCGCTGAAATTTGGGAAGAGAGTGGCTGTTCCGGATTCGTTCTCGTCTTCTGATCACGGTTCAAAATTAGGAGGTCCGTTTCAAGACATACATCATGTTGCTTCAAAAACGGAACCTAATACGATTAACCTAAGATGTGATATCACCAATATGATGCATTAGATAAGCTATTTCCAACCTTTATTTCCTCCCCCATCGGGGGGACCCCGCGTGTTCGCGGATGAGAGGCTGCCGTATAAGTAAGCAGCTCTCGCCAACCCGATGGCACAATAATGGTGGTGTGGCTCCTTGGGCCCACCTCCGATGACAGGCCGTATCCCGGTGAAACGGGGAGCTGTTGCATGAGCCGCTCGTAATGGGAGCTATTATGCAGGAACCACAGTGCCTGACTATCTGTTGTGGCGACCGGACATTCAATAGCTTACCCGGATGCTCAGGCAGGACGGGGTGATGTTCTTTGTGGCTTACCTTTATTTCCTCCCGTAGCCATTGATTAGTCTTTTTGTTTTCGAGTACTCCCCGTTTGTCATACCTCTCTCTCACCCAACCATTCCTTCGGTCAAAGGAGCTTTTATTAATAATATTAAGTGCTTAGGTTTGCTTAAGATCCAAACGACTCGAAATAGTTTAATAACATTTGCTGGATTTATTTTAGGTTTAACATTTTATTACCTTTTTTAAAATAGTATAAGTTTCAAAACCCAGAAAATGGAAAAAACAATGAAATAATTTCGCATTAACTTATGATGAAAGTTAACAATTACTCATTATAATAATCAACTATTCAAATAGAAGACAGTTTCAAAGCAATCTTTGAGCTTGTTTCATGGAGATGAGTTTTATAAAATGAGGCTCAAATGAAAACAGATATATTCTCATGTGTCTGGAACTACGTAAAGCGTAGGCGATGCTTGTTATTAACATGCGCATAACACTTCTTTCCACAGGTTCAGTATTCGTGAAAGGCATTAAATACTTTATTGTTTTAGCATTGAGTTCTTGGTCCTCTTCTTTCACTGCTACCCTGTTAGTTTTCGGACTTGCATAACTTTCACTTTTTACACGAACTTGGAGAAATAAAATGCTATAGCATTTTTTTTTTTTCATTTTAATCCCTTATTTTTGTGTTTTCCACCATTACTACCATCACTTTCATTTACCCCTAACGAATTGAGCGTACCACAGGCTGGCAACCTTTGCTCTAGATCAGTGGTTCCCAACCTTTATTCTCTCGCGTACCCCTTGATGAATCTTTCTATTTTCGCGTACCCTCTACTGTCATATTCTCCCTCCCCCCACCAACCATCCGTTTATGCAAGGAAGTTTTATCAAAAATGTTAAAGGCTTATGTTAGCTTAAAAGTCAAATTACTCGAATTAATAGCATTTGCTGGACTTATTTTTAATTTTACATTTTATTGCATTTTTACATTAGTATTAGTTCAAAGCCAAAGCAAACGAAATCGGTATTTCAATAATTTCGCATTAACTTATAAAGATGGTTAAAAATTACACTCTGTAGTCATTAACTTTTCAGATGGTATAGTTATTATATAGCAAGTATCCACTTGGGGAAACAAAATTCTGTAACTTTCTTAATTACTTATGTTTTCTTGTGTCCGCCATTACCGGCTTTGAGTTCGCGTACCCCCAACTAGTCTTTCGAGTACCTCCAGGGGTACGCGTACCACAGGTTGGGAACCTCTGCTCTAGATGATAGCCTTGAGGAAACCCCTAGAAAGGAATTTAAAAAATTCAGGAGATTTGAAAGGATTGAAAGTTACTGAGTTAAAGAGTCAGTAGGCTCAAGAACAAACAGGTAAGGTAAGTCGTGTGACAGAGAGTCACGCAAAAGAAGCGAAAGGGGAAACGATGACAGTTGGTACTTGAAAGCTGACACGTGAGCGAACACGAGTTGCGGGGTACCCTAATGATCCACATACTCCTTTAGCGGTTCATCAGTTCCTCAAAGTACGGCCACTTGAAATACCAACGACTGCAGGAAGCACTTCAATGGACAGACTAATTAAATAATCCGAAAGCGAAACTGTTACGAAGCTATTTGTTTAAAAGAGGAAAACAAAACAAGAATCAAGGGCACCAGAAAGAACATGAGGAAGTCTATGTAGCTTCCAGGTTGCTCTCACTCGCGCGCGCTCTTTTTTTCTTTTAATTATTTTTTTCATTCTATTTTTTTCGTTTACGCATGACTAGACTGATACTCGTTTACTTCCGCAATTTAAATTACGTCACACAACCTATCTTTACAGCTACATCCCCATCTTATGCGAGAAAGCACCTGTCACATGGGCAGACCTTTAGACGCATGGTCCGTTTTCTCCAACACTGAAACTGATAGGATAACTGACCTAAAAATTAAAAGCGATCAATTCTTTACAGTTTTTCCCTCTTTCGGTTCACTTTCCCTTTCGAACTCGAAAAGCGGGACCGGGTTGTCTTTAAATTATTTTTAGGCCATTAAATCCTCTCTACGTCCAACAGATACTCAGTCGATTCCATTCCGCCACTTTTCCCTCTTCCGATTTTGTTTTTCTTTTGTTTCTTTTTTCTTTCATCTTTTTTCTCTGTTCTCTTTTTTCTCTCTCTCTTTCCCTACTATAGTGACCTACAAATTCGGTGTGACGTCGTGAGCATGATGTCCCACCATTGGGCGATTCGGTGGTCTGTGGGGTTTACACGAGAGGGAAAGTGCCCAAAATCTCTTTGATGCGTGTCATGTGCAGAAAAGGGTAGATTTTCTCACTTTCTCTCTATCTTCCGTTTAGATAGATGGCTGGGAGGAATCTGACAGGGGAAAGTCGCGTAACTCTCTGGTTGTCTTCAGTTTCGGTTTGCGCAGGGAAGCGCAGAGGCATACACAATCAACAAGTTGTTTGGGTTTCGTAACAAACCGTGCCTCGCAGATGACGTGAACTTTGTTGGTGTCTGTTTCAGATTTGACAGAAAGGAAATGGGGCTTAGAACCGTTGGGAGTACTTCAAGGAGGAATGTTGTTTTGGCCTTGGTTTGTGGATGAAACATCGATATTTCTCTTCGTGAAAGATAAGCTGTTTTGTTCTGGGACTATGTGGTGGCATCGTGTGGCTCTTATTTGTTGATATACAAAATATTGTGGCTATTGAACTTACTGGACATTTGACGATTTCATCAATGGAGTGAATGATTAGCTTTCATATGCATTGGCTTGAACTTATCACCACTTATTGTTAAGTGACATCTGCCAATTGATAAACGTAACATACTTGGGAAAAAATCTGAAAGAGATTACTAAAGAGGCCTTTTGGAAGAAAGTACCACATTATAAATTGCTGACGACTACTCAAAGAGACTTTATTCAAGAAAACTGACTTTTGGTTTTACTCAGAAAACTGAAATTAAATTTATGTGTTGAAATTTTCTGTTACCAAATATCTGACTTCAAAGAATTTTTCAATTGAAAGAAAAAAAATCATCCATACTTCTCATCAAACAGCAGTTATTTTTGGATTCGATCGAAAATAAGTCAAAGATTAAAGGTTTACTTCGGTTTGAATTATCAGCACTTGCATAACTGAAGAATTTGTTTTACAGTAAAAGATTTACTGCTAAAGATTTCATTTCAAACTACTTCGAACAAAGTACAATTAGTCTAAGTGAATGAACTTTCACCTCCCATTTTAAGTGATTACACTGTGCGAGACAGAATTTGTTTTCATCGTTAGCATTTAATTTGAAATTTCTTTAGCATAAAGATTGTATGTCTACAAATAATTCGAAAAAACAGTATATGCCGGTGGTTTTGACTGCAAAGAAACTTACATCACTCAAAGGAAAGTAAAAGAGTACAGAAACCTTTCTTGACAGGTGAAGAAAACTGGAGAGAATCTCATCAAACAGGTAAATCAATTTCAATCTTTTTACATTAAATTTCAATGTAACATAATTGTATAGAGCTTTATTTCATACAATTTTCTTTTATGTTGAATATTTATTTCTTTATCGGTTGGTTGGTTAGTTGGTGAGGTTCATTGCCATCTTCGGCTATAAAAAAAGCGCCAAAGGAAATATACTTTTTTTAACTGGAAAACTCTCATTCTGTTATTTATTTTTAATTGGAAGAAACAATTTTGTTCAGACACAAACGAATACATTTGATGAACTTGCCACTAAAAAGTTCTCCTAGTTTTCTTTTTTAGGTAAAGTACACGTAATGTAGAACTTTCAAGAAATAATGTAAATAAGCCTCTTAAACAATGTAAATTTTTGGGTCATCCATGTAGAGAACCTTTTAGTTAAGTTTTTAGCATTTTGTTACTAAACATTATTATGTAATTTTTAGAATATTATATTTTGATCATAAGATATATAGTATTTTTCTTTATTAAATCGTTGATTTAATTTACTGTATATGTAAAGGAATTAATAGAACCCAATTTACATAAATCTGGATAATAAATGCGAAATGATTTTCAACTATTTGGACTTTCAACTTGAAGGGAAGTTCAGTTTCGGGGGGGAGGTAGATAAAGAATGGATCCTTTTTGTAATTCTTCAAAATTTGGGCGTGGTAGTAAAAAGGAATTTCTTAAATAAAATATGCAAAAGGGAAAAAACAGGTATTCAAATGGCACATCAGATGTATTAGTTCATATGTAATTTTTTAATAGTAAAATGAAATGTTCAAGCTTTTTTCCAGAAAAATTCCACCATATCTGATGAACTGAAAAGTTTTCTTTTCGACTAAAATATACATAAGCACGAAGTTTAAAGAATATTAATTCTACGTTGTATAGACATTTATATTTGCATCTCATATATTTTTGTTTTTTTAATTATTTTAAATAATTTATATAAACTAATAAAACAACTAATAATTAACATAAACTAATAAAACAACTTGTTACATTTTTGACTCGAAAACGAAAGGTTTTTAATTAATAAATTTTTATTGAACAACTAAAGTTTTTTTATTAATTAATTTTCATCAAAAACATAAGTTCAAAATTAATTTTTAAATTATTTTTCTTGTATTATTTTAACTCATGTATATAGATTTACATAAATGCGTTTAAAAATTTTAAAAATCGTGCATTGTGGGGTTAACAATTTTTTAATATCAACCTTAAACAAAAAAAAAAACAAGAATTTGTTATACCATCGCTAATTTTTATGCAATCGCCTCCTGTGGATTCCCCAAGGTTATTTACCCGTTCCGATCGCTTTATGATAAAAGAGCATTCTGGCATCCCATTAGCAATTGAAAACACTTAATATCTTGAACCAGTTAATTATTATTCCTCACGTGTTGATAAAACTCGGAAACTCACCATAGACCGAAACACTCCGCAGGTCAAACATCGCAAGGTCGCTAGCGTCAGGCAGAAAGAAAAGTTGAGCGTAAACTAACGTTGTTTCGGGGTAAGTCACATTGATTCCCTTAGAAGTTCTTATTTTTCGAAAAAAAATTCGTTTTGGTCTCAAAATTATGTTTCAAATTTTTCGCTGCTTTTCAAACAATTGTATTTTTTGGGTCAAAATATTTCTTTTAATAGAGGATTTTCTAGGAGTGGCTCACTTGTAATCTTTCGGGCGAAGGTCGAGAAGGTTTCGCAGCAGAAGTTTTAACGTTTTAACCTCTAAACCTGATGTTATGTCATTAAAGAGATTTCGAGATAGTTCAAGCCTTTTTAAACAAAATAAAAAAAGCATCGTAGAATCTTTAATGATTGTAGAAAAGGATCGATGTGTTTTTTTAATGCTTTACGCATAAATTGTTGATTTGTAACAGATGTTAAATATTTTTACTACTCTAGTATCCCAATGATATTGCTCAGCATATATATAACATTGTTTAATATTCGGAATATTGTATAATATTCTGAAATAATGTAACAAAATAATTGCAAGTTTATGCATGGTTAACACAAATCAATTTTAATCTGCTGTAGAATTTTTTGCAAGCGTACTTTACTTAAAATTTTTTGTAAGTAAATATTGCTGTAGATATCAAATACTTCACTATTTATATTAGAAAACAATTTTCTATGGCATTTCCAAAAAGTTTTACCTCAAATGTTTGCATTAATTTTATAAAAGAAGCATCTTTCTCCAGCAAAACATCGAGCAAAAAAAGATCAAATTATATTCAGTGTGAAAATTATATGCTTCAGTACGTATTGTGTATTTATTTAGATATTTGATTTAAACTAACAATAGAGTCTCTTAAATGTGCTCCCCTAGCTATCCCAGTTGAAGGAAGGAATTTCATGGTCCAATTCCTTTGTTTGCATGCCCCTATGTTTTGATTTATTTATAGGAAAATAACACATACATAGAGCGTTTAATAATGGTTAACAAAAAATCGATACATGCTCTTTGTTTATTTTATGGAAATGCTGTAAGTGGTTTTAGTTATTCTTACTTATGGATCTAAGCAAGAATACTTAAAGAATGCATCTTCTTTGTGAGTTTTGAGGAAATATTCTAAGTTAACGTGGTTTATTCTTGTTTACTAAGGTTAAAGATTTTGATAGAAGCACGTTCTGTCAAACATTTCATTACTCGAAACGTGATGTGGTCTGCACTTTAAAAGTCTTTCTTTTCAAAATGTGTTAATGGCGTTATCTCAAATGTTTTATCAGTTGGTTATGATTATTATAATTTAATTATTTTAATTACATGCGCTGCAAAAGGTAAAATAACTGAAATCATCTATAAATATTTCTTGAATGTATTATTTAAAAAATTATGAACTGAAATAATTCCTTCTCTCCTCACCGAATGCGGCTTTTACCATGATATTATATAATTTCATCTCTTTTGTATGGGGATTAGAGTCTGAGAGAGTTATAATAAATATAGTTTTGAATCTCATGAAATTTAATCTCGGTGATTTAACATGCAGGCAAGTCTCTACGCCCATTTTGTACCGTCCAGATATATCGCAAGTTGTGAAAAAATATTTGTAACTAATAGTTTATTTCTCTGGAAATTTTAAGGAAATTTTTTATAATGAATAAATGGCACTATTCACGGTAAAAAATCTTCAGGGTTAGAAGTATGGAGATCACAATTCAAAAATTTCAAAATGATATTGTCTTTTAAATATATTGAAGGAAAATGTATCATCTTGATCTATGCATAATGGAGTCAATTCGTGTTCATGTGACACACGTCAAAGGTGCCTCCTCAATTTAATTTCGGAATCAACTGAGCATCCCTGAAAATGGAAGATAAATCGTCACAACTAGCGTAAGACAGTTTCAAATTCTATGTTAGATGAAATGAGCAGTCACGTTTGTCATGGGACTGTGACGTTACGGGAATTAAGTCCATTCCATCCTATATAAAATCTAGTGTCCAGCTGTCTATAGTAATGTCTATCTCCTGCCCTACAGTCTATAGTTTTGTCTATCTATTCCCTACTGTCTGAAATCTAGTGGAATGCTTCAGTCCTACTCTGTAATGATTTTTATACAAATCGTCAACCACGTTCTTGTACATGATTGTGTAAGTTTTACATCAGAGGAAGATTCAGCGTTAGTTGTTTTCATTCAATATTTTTATAAAATACATTCAGATATTCCGGAAAAGCAATGCTTTTGTAATTCTTTTATATTTTTCTCTTTTCTCCAACGTTTTTATCACTCATTTATAAATGATATACTTTCTTATCTGGGTTAGGAAATAAAACAGAGACACCGGGGGAAAAATTCACTGTCAGGTGTGTTTGATAATTCAGATAAAAATGGAGGTAAGGCTTGTGAACAATTACTTTTCTTAAGAGCAAACTCCAAATCGATGCGGAAATGAAAAGAAAGTTCTATCAAAACAATTTTGACAGTATTTTTTAATGATACTTGTTATCTCCTAGGTTATGTCTGAAACGACACTTCTGCTCAGAAATACTTACTGGAGATGATAAGTGCAGAAATTATTAATTTTAACCAGAAATTATTAATTTTTAAAAAAATTCTTAGATTCTATAAAAAAAGCTAACACGCTTTTTACATTTCAATGCATATTTTTAGGTGAAACATTTTATAGAAAACGGAAAGTACTTACATTCATAAACTACCAGATATGTTTTGAAATTATACATTATACTGGAACTTTTTAAACAAATTTGCAACTTTTGCCTAAAATGTAGAATCATTTTGGAGAAGAATGAAAATGCAATTTTTATATGTTCATTATCTATCTGGATCGATATATTCTTATTTACTCTTTTTTCATCGTCTATTTTTGTTCCAACCAACATTTTTGCTGTTTTCTTTCATTTGATGACCACAGTGGGTTAGTGGTAAGGTCTTAACATCGGGACTAAAGTGTTCCAGGTTCGGAACTCGCTTCCACCAAAAGCCTTTTGTGTATGTGGAGCTGGTATAAGGTAAATCATACGTCCTGCTTATCGCGGAAGTTTGGAGAGGGGGATGCTGACTCAGCTGTTGTTCTCGTCATCTGACCACGGTTCACAATTTCGAGAACCTTCCCGTAATAACCTACTCGTTGCTTCAAGACAGAACGTTAAATATAGCTAGATCCTTCATATGATTAATCCTCCTAAGTCTAGCTATTTTCAATCTTTATTTGTATGCAACGCTTGCAGATAACTCCAAACATATTTGCAAAGAATCTAATTGTAATTTATATAGAACTCTATAATAATATAATTTAATTCCATCCATAACAACATAGCCCTCAAAATTGAACTGAATAATTAAGATGAGATTTCTAAGTTGGCCGGCACAAGAAGATTTTAAAAAATGCATCATGATCTTACCACTATTATGGGGAGTAGAATATACAGAAATTTCCAATAAAAAAAAAGCAAACAGTCCATTTTGAAAAATTTATGAAAATGTGTTTTCCAACAAGTGATACTCTTCATAGTGGCGACAGTTCTATACTTTAATAGCGTATCCATTTTATTTATATTTTGTGTGCAATGCAAAAAGTGTAGCAATACGTTAATGAACATTAATAATAATACAGATTCAGTTATTAATGCGAAAATTAAAATCTCAATGTATACATGAAATACCACTTCTGGCTTTTAATTTCTGACTGAATTAGAAGAATGTGAAAAAAAATAATTTCGTAAACCTGCTTCCCAATCAAGAATAACTCGAAATCTTTACATCAAACTGTTTTTTTTTATCAGATAAGCAATAACGTAACAATTGCATGCATACAAAGTCATGAAATTCTGGCTTTAAAATCGTGAAATCATGCAATTGAGATTTTTACCTTCAATTATAAAGCAAAAAATTTCTTTGAAAGAAAATTTTTGCATAATAAAAATAATGGTAAGAGAATAACATGTTAATTAGTGGTAAAACTGCGCGTTATCAAAAATGCATATACAGTCAATATGACTCACTGAAAAGTATTTTAGAATGAAGAAAGAAAGCTGACTCATCAATCCTTATCCAAATTCAATATATGTTTGGAACGTCTGGAAACTTTCTAAAAATAGCTGTCGCTGATATCAAAGAACAAAACGCTGAGTCATTGATGCCGCTTTAATTTCCAAGAAAAGTGACGGAAACCGGATGAAGAATATTGTGACAACATATAGATCTTCATTTTATGAATACACATCACATCACCGATTTCTTTTTAACATCTGAACCTAAAAATCTAGAACAGAAATATACTTCTAGATCTTTGTGTTAAAATATTACCAGAAACAAATTTGCAACTTTTGCCTAAAATGTAGAATCATTTTGGAGAAGAATGAAAATGCAATTTTTATATTTGCCATTATCTTTGTTTTCCGCGATGGAAGAATCTCTTTCCGTTTAAGTCTTATCAATCTTGCATTTTTATTAAAATAAATTCGCACTTTGCGATGGATATCTCTCACTGCTGAGTTGCAATGCCTTTGTTAAGTCGTAAAATAGTCTATTAAAATGTTTAAAATGAATAATCTTGCATACCTTCTTATTGATCTTAATGTTTTTGATTCACCATAAATTTGTTTCCCAACAATTTTCATAGTTAACTGTTAATAAGAGCTAAGGAAACGTCAAGTGCTAGTTATGAATATTAAAATTACCGATTTATATAGTAGAATAAAGTCTGTATAAAATTTTCGAAATTTTTATTCTAAATCCCGAAAATATGGTATTCCAGATAAATTTTGCTCCATTAATTTGAATCCATGCAAATTCACTTGAAAAGCGTTTCAAATCTCATTAAAAGTGGATGTCATTTAGTGATTTTTCAGAAAAAAAGAAACATTGAAACATTATTGCTATTTTCTGCAACTAAGCGAAAAATCCGAAAATTTTACTATCCTGTAGAAGCAACGATCAGTTCGTAAAAATTACGCCAAAGTATTCTTCTTAATGTAACAAATGAGTTGCTGAAAATCACGAACAAGCAACTTCATAATTACCGAAAATCACCCTTTTTCAACACGTGACATTAGAAAAAATATCATTTTCCCCCATTAAAAACTGCACATTTATGATAATTTTGGGTAATGAGGTTTGGCAACTTTTGCAGGGGCGGTGACCTTACCAGAAATCTTAATTGCTGCCATTTCCATATAAGGGTTTTTTTCTTTCTCTTATCATGTGAAAGAAGTTTCTAATTTGACGTCATTGCCGTATTGATATGATATCACAAATATTGGTGTAAATGCCCTAAAGATAGCTTTATCTTACCTTTGCAAAAGTACAAAGGTAATTCGAAATGTTTCCCATTTCCTATTTCCCAGAACATCATTACTTCTTCACATGAAACAATTAAACAAACCCTAAATATGTTATTCACTTTTTGATTACCACGATGAATGGTATTTTTGATTATTTTATGGCTATATTCTTCTGTGAGTTTGGCAGAGTTCAACAAAATCAGCTTAAAATTCATTTAAAAACATACTAGTCTTTCCTATGAAAGATTAAAGTTGTAAGAAAGATTAAAGAAGTAAGTTGGATTTTAATCGGGAAGAAAATAATATGCCTTATTGGCCTTATGAATTGTAAATACCCACATATGATAAATACTAGTCTTTTCCTTATGGAGCTTTTTACTCCTATGTGAAATAGCAACATTTTTTTCCGCTGCATACGGACTGATACAACTTTCGTACTACTGAACAATTAGAGCTTCATTCCCCTAACGTAGTTAATTTTGTGAGATATCTAATCAACTTGTAGATGGGTTTACTCCCCTATACCAGGGATGTGCAAACTTTCTTTAGAAACGGGCCAAAAAAATTGGCTGGACAATATAATTTATTATAAAACTCAATAAGGACTCAAAAATATGATTTAAAAATTCTTTAATATTAATGCGATAAATGAAGCAGTGAATGCATTTCTAAAAAATCTTCATTAACTGGTTCAAACTGGTATTAAAGTAATATTTTAAATTATTGTACAATTATTCGAAAATTTGCGGCGTGTCTGATAAAGCCTCTAAGATGGATGCAATAGCCCGCAGCCCGTAGTTTACCCGTCACTGCCCTATCTTATACTATCACTCCATGTGTGTGGGGGAGGACTTTAGTCCCTCTTGGTTTAGCAAATCTAGGCAAGTTCGTAAGTCAAGGATTCATGAAAAAGGAGAGGTATGACATCTTCTGCTTGTCAAAGCGACCTTGGAGCATCCGAGATAGAAGTCTGACTTAGATCCAATATATAGGAGTAGGAGGACATTCAGAAGAAACTGGTTCACATTTGTGTTTCGCTTGGAGGAAAACCTCAGCAGCCAATCCGATTCGTTGGTAAATAGAAAATGGTTGTACCAGATTTTAATAATGCTGGTTAAGAGCGTATCCAGAGAATGGAACCCATAGTCATTGTCCTCCTGTTCCTAGTCTTAACCCGCTAGGCCACTGGTGGAACGATCCTTTTGGTGATTCACATGAGCTTCTTAAAAAAATAAGAATCCCTATATTATATGAAAATATGATTATACCCTTTCGATTTCTTTAGGGAAACTTTCTTCAACGTCATTACATTTGGTTATTAGATTACTTTTAAATTTTCAAATCAAATGATTCGTGAGATTTATTAATATAGTTACTTTCAGAACATTTTTAATAAAAGTAAGCGGAACGGGACAGATTTATATTTCATCAATACTGAACCCAGTTGGACCTCCTTTCTTGCTTTTCACTTTGTTTTCATCAACTTCCTGTTGGCGTTCCACTTCTAGGCATTAAATGTCGTTTATGAATAGGCGTTTCTTCCGTCATAGGCGTAACCTTTAAATAAACTCTAGTAGAGAAAGAGTATAGGATTTTCGTAGAAACAGTTAGGCAAGGGCTGAAACTTTAAGAAAACAGTTTTGAAAGTAATCTATAAATTACTTTGATATTTGTTTTTTCAATGGCACGTCATGAAATTAAGAATAAAATATCGAGAGAATTTACCTCGCAAACATCGACAATTAATGTTTTCATTAAAGATAAATTTAGTACTGACATTTTATTTGCAGTGTGATTGGTAGTAAAGTGAATAAACTTAATTTTTGAATTCTGATGATGTGTTTGAAGCCCTAGGTTTTGAACCTTTTACCGAGAATTTCAACTATACTTAATAATAGTTTTAAAAAATTGCGGAGGGAGCATTATTTTTCAAAAATAACTCAATGCCCTTAAATATATTTAGGATTTTCATGAAAATAAGCGTCGTAAAAATCACACACATTCAGTTGAGGATTTTTTCGGTTAGATTTTTAATTGAGTGGCTCTTTCAACATTTTATTATTCTTATTAAACTCCTTATCTACATGATTGTATCGAATATTCTGACCATTTAGTACACTAGTACATGCAGCAAACCACACACAGAAGTAACTTCTATATATATAACACGTTATTTAAAGTATGTTGTCAATTAGTAATTCTGTATCGAATTGTTGAATAAGATATTTCATTGCCTTCGTGCTCACAAAAATGTAGTTACCTCGATGTGATCCATGCGTGAAAAACATGATTCTGGGCGAATGTGACAGTAATAATATTCAAATGCAACAGTATATTGAAAAAATACTTCTAAATGGTTATCATCACTGCACAGCTTGTGCTACCAGGTCTACAACATCGCAAATGCCCCAGCCATCTGAGAGACTAGCACTCTGTTCTGACTTAACTGGCTGGTTGTCAATCAAAATAAACATTCATAATTCACAAAATGTAAAAAAGGGAAGAAAAAAATCCAACGAAAGAAAATGCTGAGAGTTCTAATAGGGAGAAAATATAAGTAAAAACAGAAGGGGGAAAATTAATATGAAACACAAACTCAACGAATGCGGAATAATGCTGCAATTCAAGAAGATTTGTGCAAAAATATCAATGTCAAATTTAAATGGATAAACAAAGAATGTAGTTTATCGGTAAAAGCGTATAGATGCTCATCGGATAAGTTTTAAATGAAATCTAAAAAAATCAGAAAAATCATAACGCTTTCTACGAACAGTGTTAGCTAATACGGCTAAAAACATTGCCTTCACCCCGAGCGTTATGATAGACCAAGAATTCGAATTCGAATGAAAGACCAAATATTAAAAAAATTATTTTACGCACCCAAAACTGAGTGATGCAGCCGACGGGAGAGAGGACAGAGAAAGGACTGAACCCGTCTTGTTGGGGGTGAAATATCAATTTACCTTCTTTTGCGCCTAAGTTCGATTAAGATACCGATGGAAACAAAGATGAAAACGATGTAGATTGAGAAAACGATGAAAATTAAAGGGATAATGATAAAAAAGAAAGGCAAATTTGGAAATATATATTTCGAAACTTCAAAAGAATAAATTTCGTTTGAGATGCACCACTTTTTGGAAAGTATATTATCATTTTCAATGACACTCTACTTTGTACGAATATGAAGGAAATTACCAAAATAGTTTCATTAAATTTTCCTTAGTTCAAGCACATGTGCTGACTTAACTCTATCTACAGCCCTTTCGTTCTTCCGAAATTCATCGTTTCATGTAACTGCACACTCATCACGACGAACACCTGTAGGAATGCAGTTAGATCTTTCATGGTGTTTAAGATAGGTCAATCAGTATTCTCTGGAACACCAGTGAGAATGGTTTTGAATGGAATATAAAGCCAGTGAGGAAAAGTTTTATCATCCGGAAGAAATTAATTATGCCACTCAGAGAGATAATTAAGTCAGTTTACGCTCTTATCAGTTCGCGTTTTGTTGCGTGGTTGTTGAGTGCTGTCAATTACAATAACCGCTGCCTTCAACATGAATGAATTTCTAAATGATCGTGAAATTGATCTTGAATTCAAATTTTGTATTCGAGTGTCTTGGCCTAAAACGATTAAAAGTAAAACTTAACTTTTGTTAAGTGAATTTTAAAGTTACATCTTTTAATATGAAGGAAAAGCTTTCAAAAACAATGAATCAATTAAAAATTCAAAGAAAAATTGAGGAACCAGTAAGTCTAATGAAACCAGCAGAAATAATAGACGTCCCATTCAGGTTTTAACTTCTTCGCGTGAGAATTTATTTAACCTCCTAATTAAATGACACATCCTATTTCAGACACTTATTGTTATTTTAATCCATATAGATATTTCAACGTGTCCGAATGATTTTTCTGTCTTCTAAATTAATTACTGCCCTGACTTAATAACAGATTTAAAAATCAGTAATTCTGTAATTCGATGCACAAGTCGGACAACTTCAAGAAAGAAAAAAGGCAACATCGAGATTTATTTTTCACGAATTAAAACAATTGTTACTTTTTTCTCCTTTTTCATCTGCCTGTATCATTTATTCTATCTCATCGAAGACAGTAGTTTCGACTAAAAATAAAACATATGATTGGCTACATTATTATATTGATATTTTCATTCTTATATTTAAAGTCATTTTTTTTCTAAAAACACCACACTGACAAGATTTTAAAAGATTATCTTTTGAATATATAAATTAATTTATTCCTCTGAAATACTATTCAGAAGGGAATTTCTTCCTAATATACATTCCTAAAGTTTAACCATCAGCTTTTCCTAAAGTTTAGAAAGATAACTTCTGATATCTTAAAACATTTTATTTATATACTTCATAAAAAATAACTCCCAATAATATGCAAGACATCATTTAACACACAGGAAAACTCAAAGAGTGAACGATAGTAAATCGAATAAGCGAAAAATATTTTATTATAAAGCGCGAAGCAGCTAGTGTAATAATAGAAGCAATGATATTAACCCATTTAAAGACACACGATAAAGACCAGAACGAACAACCCCCAAGACAAATAATATAGATATGGACATAATCATATCTTTAATATCCACACTTTCTACGACACGTGTACTCACAATCTGAGAGAAACAACGAGCCTGTTTTTTGGATCCGCCCATGACCCAGAACAATTGTTACAAATTAAGCCTCCCACCTACCACATAAATTACGCTCATCAAAAGATTTATCTGATAAGATAAAAATTATCTTATGAAAACGTGATTTTTTTTCATGTTTTTATGTATTAGTTTGTTACCCCCAGGCAATAGCTGAAATCGCTATTTAGAAGCAGCATAACATACAAGTTTTCTAATTTATTTTAAATAAAAGAGAAAGTTAGCAACGAAATACTAACTGGGAAATATATCTCCTCTCATATATTATATATTTGCAGATGCTAGTAAAAAAATAAGGTTCCAATAGCAAGATGAAAAATATTGACCTCAAGTTTGAATCACGATAGAATTTTTCTATTCATAAGTTTCAGTTGTAGAGTCGTCTAAATGCAATAGCAATCGTAGAGGCATTTCATGCAAGAAATAGACATGAAAGCAAGCATACATTGTTTCCATACAGCATCGTTGACATGTGCATCCTCGCAGTTCTACTTACAATAGTTACTCAGAACTACGTCCAACAACAGTAATAATGATTGGAGTGCTTGCCGTACATTTTCGAACGACCTCTAATGAATACCTCGTCACTCAAATATTCGTAGCAGCGGCACTTTTGCAAGAAATATCATCTTCGAAACTGTACGCCACAACACTTCACTTCAACACTTTCAAGCTTCTGTTTCCGATGGCGGACACAATTTTGAGACATTGTTGTCAAAACCGCTGTAAAGAAACGCATGTCAATGATGCCGTTAGTAAACGATTTATGTTTCCGTTTTTTGTGTTTGGGCTTCAACGGTTCACTTGCGAACGTACATTCCTATGCAAAAAAATATTTGTTGTAGTGTATCCTATTACCCCTTTTCCTTATAAAAGCCAATTTTGGTAAATTATATGTTTAAATTTCTGCTATCATTCCTTAATAAAATGTTAAAATTTTATCGAGCTCTTTTTACTGCGACAGGATTTCTGTAAAATAAATGCAATACATATTTATCTTAGCTTGAAAAGTCCCATTCATATAAATATCTTTATGAATGATTTATTAACAGACACTTTATATTTTTGCTATTTGGAAATACATTACTAAACTTCAAAGATGGAAGATCATTTATCAGCTTTGTCGTCATTTTTAAAATCTAGTTTTAAGATTATATAATTTATTGAACATTTATTTTAAAAAAGAAAGCTACTTTTTTATTTTGTTTATTTATTTATTTGCTGCATGTAAAATAAATATGCCAAAAGTATGCAATTTTTTTGAAAAAATTCATGAAAATTTTGATTTAATAAATTTAAATGCTACTGCCTGCGCCACATCTATAGTTAAATGTTAAATTACAACACCGAGATATAGAAATTCATTAATAATTTTTACGCGATAAACTTTTAAAAACTTCAAATATGTCGTCAGCTGTATTTTTAGTACCTTAACATCATTAAAACCTTGACTTGCCATTATGATGGCAAAATGTTTATGTAACTAAATTATATAAAACGAGGTTTCGACTCACGAGGCAAAAATCAAGCGATTCGTAGAACAAAAGAAAATAAACTAAAATATTTTTTTTATTTTTTCTTCCCACCAGTGTTATGAACTAAATGAATCTTCTACATAGAAATACGCAGAAACTTTGTTTAAGAATCCAATTTATATTTCTTAGAAAGAGAATATTTCCGAAAGAACATGTAACTTTCTACAAAGAAAATCTACGAAAATTTTGATTTTAGAAGCCTTAACGCTAAAACAACTGACATTTCTAAGAAAAAGGTAATTTTTTTTCTTTTTGTTTTTGAAAGACTACGAAACACTTTCTTCGAACTATCCTCACAGGTGTGTCCTGAAAGAGGAAGAGTTATTATCTTTTAGAGATCCCGAGCAGAGGTTACGACACTTGCCAAACGTGACTGAATTTCATTCCTCGCGGCGAATGCTCCCAAACACAAGAAACCAAGTAAACAGTTTCATCACTTCTATCGACCTGTATTAAATCCATACAATTAAATAAGCACATTAAAATTTGTCAAGGTTTTGCAAGTGCAAAGACCTCTTCCGAGGACATGCAGCATTTCTTACGTAATGGACAAAGATTCGTTACATGAAAACACGTGGGAAAAGAACTAAAGAAATGATAACTCATTGGTACGATTAAGCTTTAGAAATTATGAAGGCCGAAAGTGAAAATTGGCCAATAAGTGGCTTGCCTACGCTGAAACTGTAATCATATGTGGTACAAAATTTATAATACTGAGATATAAGTATTAACTTACTCATAATTTTTTACCTTAGATTTTAAAACTTCGAAAATTGTCACCTGTCATAGTGTTTGATAACTTAATATTATTACAAATTTTGAAGACCGAAGGTGAAATCTGACCGCCTTGCCTACTTTATAGAGGTAACGATATATTAAATTATGCTGTCTGGAAATAGGCCGCGCGCTGTACCTGTAATACCTTAACACAATGAAAAACATGCATTTATAATAGCGAACTGTTTTTTACTAAATCACGGTTGAATAAAACGGGGAAAATTGAATTATATTAAAATTTCACCATAGAACTTAACCACATTTCAGTTGAATTCTTGAATTTATAATATAAAATATGGCACTGAAGTTTTTTCATTTGGCCTTACAGCTAAATGAAGGAAAATGAAATATCTCTAGTTAATGACAATTCATGTCTCTGCTCTCTATATCCTCTCTTTCTCGTCTACCGCTTAGAACTGACTTTACGAAGTCTTTCATACGCATACCTCTTAAAGATACGAATACGTTGGCTTAGCTATAGTCAATGACTACTCAAGTTGGCAGTACATGTAAAACTACATCGGACCGCACCACTGATGAATGACGTAAAATATATTCCTACGCGTCTTGGGACTATAAAAAGAGGTTCATGAAATTAAATTACCTTTGTTTTAAATACAGAGTTTTCTTGCACATAGCGTAGATTATGGTGTTGAAAACTAAATTTTTTCACTTTGCATCAATTACTTTTACATTAGGATCAAATTCATTAGGATACATATACATTAGGATATATACTCATTAGGTCCAAATTCAGTAGGATACATATACATTAGGATCAAATTCATTAAGATACATATATATTAAGATCAAATTCGGGACTATCAAACTGGACATAATCATACACCGCGTGATAATGAAGGCTTTCCCCTATGCTGTCAGCCTGAGTTGTCACTGAGCCGCCCAATCCAGATGAAACTGACCAAGTATTATCCACTGTTTTGAAAGAGGGGCACTTCGGGCAGATTATAATCACGACTTTGATAAGAAGACCCCACAGTAGATTTGTGATCTCAGCTGTCGAGGATTATCACTCACCGGAGGAATTAATCCTGCTACCCGCGTTTCCATCATAATATTTTTGTTTTTTCTAAAATCCATTTTTTTTACCATCAAACGGAACCTTTTAGTCTGTATTCGTATTTGTTCCATTTCCCTTATACAAACTTTGAAAATGAATACGGTTTAAAAAAGATACTGATAACCATCTCTAGTATCTCATTTTTTTTTACTATGAATTAAGAATTGTTATTAATTTACAAATTTGACAGAGTGATGTGAAGCTTATATTATCTTTCATATAAATAGACAAATAAATTATAGAAAACTAACTGAGGGTCACGGAATGGTGTACTAGTCTCCGCTTACTAAACATTCCCTGATAAAATGATTCTCTAAATAAAATAATTTATACCACAATCAGTGACAACTGAAGTTGAAATTATGTAGAAAGCTATGAGTGACCGCATCACTGCCAAATACATAGGTGTGTTTATTTGCATCTTAGATTTATGGAAACTACTCAATGAAATTCAACAACTGTCGTTTTAAAATATAGAATTTTATTGTACGGAATATCGATTATTGATGCTCGAAACTAAACTCTGTTCAATATATCAATAAATTGTAAATAAAACTTGTAAATTTTCTTATCTATTTATCTGAATGTTATGATGTACTGAGTAGCATATTTTGTAGTTTTAACTTTAGTTATCATTGATTATAGATAAAACGACCAGATTTCCCGGATTGAAGAAAATGCCCTAGCTGTCCCAGCTTTATCCCGATTTTCATCAAAACATCCTGGATTGCACCGTTATTTGCTTACAAGTAATTATTTTATATCTTAAAAAATGTAAACTACATATAATTGAAAAAATTGGTTTCTGAAGAATTTGCCTTTACAATTTTCACTGCAAGTATTCTATGTGTAGTAAAAATCATAATCTCCGTCATTATTTGGCACTATTCATGATAAGTTTATGAATAAAATCATCATAATCTTATCTTTAATAATGGCAGTTCAATTTCATAATTACTTTGAATGTTATGAATAACCATTATACGTAGGCTTATGGTATTATTAGATACAACGATATAATAATAAGACGCTCCAGATTATCTGGGACAGTCCCGGTTTTCAACTAGATGTCCTGGTTGGACGCCTTCCTCCATTACCTAGAGCATCTCGGAATGAAGTATATTATATACTTTATATAGAATTTAGATTTAGATTAGAATTACTTTATATAGATGACTTTAGTATAGAATTTGCTTCTAAATCAGACGGAAACAAAGTTACATCTCCGAAAAGAAAGTAAAAGCCAATCTAAAGCAAAAACACCGTTTCTTTAGATTGGTCACTTCATGCTTATAATGCGAAATACAATTCGTTTTATAAGCATGTAAGAAATTATTATCAAAATAAAATCTGTATAACATTAGAAATTAACATCAAAAATCTATATAACACATCTAGATTTCAAAATCTAGAATAAGACTAAAGATTCATTTACGTTAAGAATAATAAGATGAGAATCAAAATCCAAAATGTATATCTAGTTAACAGTAGAAATTACTATCAAAATAAGATGCAAATAACAAAATAATTCTAACAGAAAAAGGAAGAAGGTGGTTGGGATATATTTTGCATATAAATTACATTTATAGATTATAAAATCAAAATAATTTGACGAAGATGGTCCCGGAATAAAATTCAGGATATCTGGTGCCTTTAGTATAGAATTTTCTTCAAAATGAGACGAAAATAACCTTATATCTTAGAAAAGACTCATAGGCCGAATCATATAGAAAAATAAAAGAAAGTACTTCCGCTGAAAGTGAAAGCCGATCTAAAGCAAACAAGCCGTTGGATTAAAAAACTGTGGTGTAGTTTTTTGATGTATGAGTGCTCTATTTAAGACCCCGGGTTGGACATGGCAAGACATCCAGCTGAAAAACGAAAGAGATAGGTTACGACATTCGAGAAACGTGACTGGGTTTTCATCCTCAGGGCAAATGATTCCTAACACTGGAGACCAAGCAAAACAGTTCCAGCTATGCTTTTGCTATCGACCTGTATTTAACATTGCCTCAAGACGAACTTCGCTCTTCATTTTTTTTGGTTGTTAATTGTTCAGAGCATTTATTTGCTCCAATTTATTTGTTGGCTGTTAAGGTTTCGATTTGTTGCAATGGGTGACAGGTCGGCAGACATAATCAGTAAGAAAAATAGGACCTAGAATTCAACGTAAACAAGGCAGGTCCAATTAAGTTTTGATTGCGTAAGTTTTTCTTATATGTTCAGGAAGTTGAGTGAAGTATGGTCAACAAGTTCAATACTGAAATTTTATTATGCGCTCCATGTTCTCTCTCTTGATTCAATATTAATGGTTTTAGTTAAATGGGCGTTGTGCCTTCGTAATGACTACAGGCACTTTTGTCCATGATGTGTGTGTGTGAAGGTGTTATGGATATGGCAGATGACTTTTCTAGAAAAAAATTGAAATTAACTAAAGATTATCAGAAAAAATATAATTATTTAGAAGAATAAAACAAAGGAAATTACCTAAAAAACAATACAATAATTACTAAAATAGAAAGAAACAGTAGCATTCTAGTAGAGTACCAGAAAGTCTAAAACTTAAGTTGCTGCTTAGAGGCGATGATGTATATGGGTAACATTTTTTGGAGATTAAGAGTTTAAATTTTTAATTCAATAACTTTTAGAAGGTTTACTAGAAAATAATCAATTTATCGAGTAATTAACTTTTACATGAATTAATTTTCTTTCGATAAAACAATATTCGTTTTTTAATAGACCTACCAAGTAGTATGAACTTGAAAAGATACGGAAATAGAGAGCAAGATCGGTAAGTTTCATAATCAAGTTTCACGCACAGCTGATATTTTTCCCCCAAGTCTTTTTTTTTCAGGAAGAATAAATGAAATATTATCCATAGAATGAAAGTTTGGTCTGTTTGTTATTTTTCAAATTTGCTTTTTTAATTGTAATGCACGACACAAATTGGGATCGAATTCAAATTTATCCTCTTAACTGGTAAATGCTGATACTTTATAACAGGTTACAGGTTTAAAGATTTAAGTATCTCCCTGTTTTATATTATAAAATTGTTTTTCCTGTTCAGTAAACTTATACATTACTAATCTTTGCCCAGAAAAAATTAAATTTATCGGGAGATAAACTCTTGTTAAAATTGAATGTCGGTCAAATCAAAATGTATAGTGTAATTTTGCTCATAAGCAAACGCATTTCTTACAAGAAAACTAAGAGTCTCTCAGAATAATAATAATAAAAAATAACCAGTGAAGAATTTCATGGCCCAATTTTTATTATGAAGAAATCCTGAGATTTAGATGTCAATTTTGATAGTAACGAAGGACGTGTGTCAAGTTATAAACCACAAATACAAGTTTTTTAACCGTCAAAATAAAAACAACTGTAAAATTTTGGTTATGTGATTTTAAAGATACGGGTTTCTTTCGCAAAACAAAGAAATGATTATTTTGAATTTTGTGGCTGCTTTGTTCTTCTTATGCCAGTTAAATAATATTTCTATGACCCGTGGGCAACTTAAAGTTCATAAAATATATAGTAAATGTTTGAAAAAATTCCTTAATAATGAAATTTTTTTCTTTCTTTTTGCGTTGTGAAAATTTATTGTAGAAAGCAAATACAATTAGAAAAAATATTGAAATTACAATCGACATTTACATTACACATGATTATTATAAAGATATTAAATACAATCGGACATGCTGTATGTGCAAATGTATGCAAAAATGATTCATTTAAAAAATTAAATTTGATAGCTTCAAAAATTAATATTAAGTCTAAGCCTTCAATATAAATAAATAAATAAATAATAGAAATACAAATTAAAAGGTAAAAAAAAATTATAAATAAGAAACAGAAGATTTCAACAGAAAACGATAACAATACACCTTTTTGCGTGCTCAACGCAACAGCATCAAGTGATTGGATTAACAAAAAAAATTACAACAATTAATATTTAAAACACATAAAATAGAGTTTAGAATGTAAAAGAGATTATTCAAAATGGAAGGAATGGATAAGAACACGAATGACGAACTTTTTCGAAGACCACTCGCCATAGGAGTTCTAAAATGCACAAAATTTTCTGTCAAGGGTTCAATATAAAGTATGGTTTTCACTTTTTTACCGCCGATCACATCGCTTACATTATTCATCTTGCTATTGAATTGTAGAAAATTTAACCGTTATATAAATATTTTTTATATTACAACAAATAAATCATTAATTCATTCCTCCTTTAATTGTCTAGAACACACAAACGTTAGTGAAGATAGGGTTGACGGTTCATTTCCCATGATCTGCAATATCATTTACACAAAAGTAAGAAGCGAACTTAACCATATAAAATTTTGAAAATAAAGAAGATCTCCATAAAATATTGTTATACATTGTTGCGTAGCATTACCTTAATTCTAAAAATGAAGTTAAAAAATATTAAAGAAAAGAAATTACATTTCTCCTGTAACAGAAAACACAAAATAGGCTTCATTAAATTTAAGGCAGTCTGCAAAATAACAGTTTAGTACAACAAGTAAGAAATATTCAAACTGTACTAAAGAGCGAACTGTGAAATATTGTACTGTAGAACACTGTTTTAGAAGAAATAAACTGTTTTAGAAGCAACAATAACTTGCCTCTGTTATCCCGAAGGTCGTTGAACCTACTTACCCTATAATCCCCGTTTCCCCTCAACATTTGTTCTGAAATCAGAAATTGGAATTTAAAACTATGTCATGCGATGATTTTCGTGGTTAACTATCGAAATTATACTGCCTATTGAATTAATGCGAAGCAAAATTGCTGCTTTAATAATTTAATGAAATAAATGGCTGAGTCAAAGCAGTTTAGCGAGAGCATTTTAACAGATTCGTTGTAATATTTCAGTAATGAATCAGAAGCACATCATGAAGTATTGTTTATGAATGAATCTTTCTTTTATCGTTTATCTAAAAACAAGTTTCGGAAATTCTGAAATTCAAGTTCTAATACTTATTAGTATTATTTCTTTAGCGAATATTATTACAATATTACTCTAATATTTCATTAGCGAATCCTACGCTCTGCATGCAACACCGTTCATGAATGATTTTCTTTATTTATCATTATTCCAAAAACCAGTTTCCGTAATTCCGAAAGTAAAGTTTAAAAAATATTTTAAGAAAGAAACTGAATTTCTCCTATATTACAAAATAGGTTTCATTTTTCACTCATAGATCGTCGCGTGTTTTCTAATTTTATTAACCACTTTCTTTTCCTTCCCATTGTGCACATGAAAAAATAGCGAAAAAAAGTCATGCCGTAACAGTACTTTACTTATCTTTTAATGCATGATTAGCTAAGAATACTTTTCTTTATTATCCTTAAAATTAAGATATAAATAAACAATGTAAAAAATTAATATGTGATACAAATGTATTACGAAAAAGATAATCCCAAAACATACATAAAAAACTCTTTTCTTGACTGAATTGCTACTTAAAGTAACGAAAGAGATTAAAAAGAAATAGGAAGATGCGATAAAAAATGAGTGGAATCGGAAGTTTTAAAACTTTGTTTTAATACCAGTTTATCTCGTAAGATAATCATTGTTTTTTCGCTTTCGGCAGACAGCTGGAGCGGAAAGTTTTTACCGGAAGTTTTCATTCCAGTGGCATGGCACGTACTTTTTGACACGGAAGTGTAAACAGCTAATTAGAAAACATTGAAGATCTAGATTACTGTGTCAATACTTTTTCCTCCTTTCGTTCTGGAATCTAATAATGAATCTGACTTTGGATCTCGTGTGCATTCAATATCGTTCCATTATTCTTTTTGGACGGCGAAGAAGACAAAAGTGGAATAGTTGGACTCCAGATCGGTTATGCTTCATTGCCGCAAAGCAATTGAGCGCCAGGAAGAACGCTGCTTTCTGCTCGAATCTTTTTTAATTCTGAGCTACCCTGATCAAGACTCCGAAAATGTTGTTTATTCCGGAATGAATCATTTTGCCTCGAAAGTATGTTAAGTATTCTTGGAAATCTACTTGCAGAAAATTACATTTTAAAGATATGACAAAGATAGGATTACTGAATCATGCGAAATAGTGATACAAATACGAAAATTTTATAATTTCTCAAATTCAATCGGAAGAAAACAGAAGTATTTTTTTTCTGCATAAAAAATATCGAATTTTATCGACTAAAGATTTATTTGTTTAAAATGAGGTCAATTCAAGCTCACGTGTTTCAAGTCAAGTGCGTCTCGTGAAATTAATTTTGCAAACCATTGCGCATCTTGCGTTCCCACCTTGTATTACATCACAGCACAACAGTAAGACAAAGTACAATTAGTTGTCAAATCACATGTAGGGTGACGTTTACCACGTGACTGTGATTTCATGTGAATTGACCCCATTGATTTATAGAGTTATGAAATGTTTGAAACACCATCGTGATTAGAAAAAAACACTCGAAGGCACTTTTATGTGACCTTAAAATGAAAATAACGAAATGTTTGCAGTCCTACAACAAAGATAGAAATTGCACCTTCTTTTCTGGTATAAAATCAGAAACTTGTTTGAAGATAACTTTATAGAACTTTAAGAAAGCAAAATAGAATTGAGTTCTATAGCCAATAAGCTTAAATTCGAATTTCTTTTCATAAAATTTGTGAAGTAACTAAAGTGAAATTTCAATTACTTAGTGAATTCACAGCATTACTAAAATGATTGCACATTTCTTCATGTACCTTGAAGATACCAATGTACCATGCACTATACCAATTTTAATTAGATTCCGTATTGGAAGATTATCTATTGTAATGGCTCTCATGATAGGATTTCGAGAAAAGTTTTGCACAGTTTCTCTGATCATATGTATAGTCCTTTTCCCATGTGATTTTGTGAACACAATAACTAGAGTACATAATTTTGACTGGATTTGAACCGGCTAGCGACATGATGGAGGAAGTGTGTAAATCTTGTAGTTCGTACATGCGACATCCAACCGAAAAGGGGTGGAAATGGTGGTGGGTTGAAATTTTCATTTTTCCACTGCTCCCTAACGTAGAAAATAAATAATTCAAATGAGGCAAATTATCGTTTCATCATAACGAACAATTTTCGTGCTAGAAAATCTTTCGATAGTTGCAATTCCTTAGAAGTTAGACGTTGAAAAGTGTTTTTCAATCCTCTAACCTCGGCTACGTTATAACCTATGCATGTGACACCTCGTTAAAAAGCTCTCATCAGCTGCATTCTCATCCATCCTCATAGCTTCAACCCTTATGAAATTAGAGGTGGAAATAAGGGAGAAATTTTCTTTTCCTTATATCTCTGAGCAAAAGGAATCCACCTTCGCCTTCCGGCTTGCCGAGAGGAATTTTTTGAAGGATATAACTACGAAATTATTTTAACTACTTTTAAACCTCCTACTTGTCAGTCGCCAAGTTCTTGTAGTAAGCCCTTCTGTCTAGGCCACATGAAATCAGAAGACGCAATTTTCTGTCCGCTTTGTTGGTCACCGTGACTGATACGACCAGTACAGGAAGCTTGTTGCTGGTCACTTTTAACCGATGTGGTAGTTAACGAGCCGAGGAAATTCATGCTTTTGGGAATGTTTTATATGTGTTGTTGCGGAATAAATTTAAACTTTCAGAATTATATATTAAATGATATTAAAATGCCATTGCTTTATTCTAAAGATCTGATTTAAGTTAGATAATTTCTTATTCTTTCTAACTATTTGTGTTGAACGATGAATATAACACGAAAGTCTCTAAATGATCTCATCTCATCTAAACGATAAATCACCATTTTTGCGTGGGATTATTCTTTTTTTCAGTAACTACTTGGTCTAACAGTATATAGAATGTTTGTTTATCGATTAATTTCCAATCATGTGAGAATAACGCTTCTCTGACTTGGAAAGGTTTACTTCGAAAATACTGTAAGAAACACAGAACCTTGATAAAAATCACGTAATCAACATAAAGAGAAATTTGTCTGTATTATGCCTAATAATTGAATTAATATTTGGCTAAATATCTCATTTCACCATAATTTTTTTCTGTAAGACATAATTTGACGGAAATTTCGAGTCTAAGCAGAGTACGAATCTGAAATTTCATCTTCATTCGTCTGAAATTGAAACTGCTAGTAGAATTTAAAGATTAGGACGAAAATTTCGAGCACGGTCTGTATGAAAAATTTCGAGCACGGTCTGTATGAAAAATTTCCTCGTTCCTTTTCATTATGAGCTAAACTTTCTCAAACTTCGATAGAATTTAAATCTTTAAATGATGTTTTTTCCCTGAAAATCAATACGAATTGATCGACTATGAATGCCCTGATTACACTTTTTTTTATTTCACACCCGAACATATTACACTAATGCAAAAATAAATATACGTTTCAAAATATTTAAATATTGTAGTTATCAACATCGACAAAACGATATTTTCGTTTTTCCCTTTTTTGCCTCTGCATTAGAAAAAAACAATATATTCATTAAACTGAAAGCATCTGTTTTTTCAGGTGGAAATGCATTTACAAAGGAAAACTTTAACTCCGGTCATTGGCTGTTTTTAGTTTCCATTAAAATTTCCATTGCTTTAATTACCGTATCAGGTAAAAGAAATAATGCCCAAGGCAGAATACTATATTTTTTAAAGCTTAAATTTTACTGCTATTTTAATTAATTCCATTTTGAATATTAATATTTTACTGTTGATGAAACTTTTCAACAGACATTTTCATTTCTTCAATTCTTATTTCTATTAAATTGGAAACATCACGTGTGTCACGTATTTACAAATGTTCAAGGTAGAAAGAAAAACTCATAACATCAATCAAATTTCTTAGTTTCTTTTAATTTCCTCAATTATATACGTCATTGTTATCTAATGCTTTTGAAATAAGAAGGCAGAAGTGCACTTTTTAACACATAAATTTTGATGCCTTTGACGTTAAGCAAGGTTTTTTTCCAATTCCATTAGTATCTTAAATGAAATATTTTTCCATTGAACAGGAAATTCCAGTTGCTTCAGGTAGAAAGGAAATATATGGCTTCAACTTGACTTCCGTAGTTTCCTTTATTTTCTCACCCTTATCTAAAACTCTCTATTTATTACTTTTAAAGTGGAAGGGGTAATGTCAAAGACAGAAAGACACTTTTATATCGTGACAGTTTGAGGTTATGAACATTGATATATCGAATTCTTAACGAGGTTTCTTTGTTTTTCTCCATCACAGATAAGACAATATTCTGATGAAATTGACAGTGACATTATTTTTAAAAGATTCCAGGTAGTAAGGAAGTGCTGCGACCCAATCAATATCTTATGTAGTTTCCTTTTACGTTTCACTATAATGTGATCTAATTTTCATATATAATGTGATTAAAAATGCTGTGCAAGAGAGTGAAGATGAGATGAATGTTGCAGTTTTTGGGCATCTAAAAGATCTTAAAATATTATCCTTACGACTGCTGCACACTAAATGTTTCGCCAGAAATTAAAATTTACGAATCCATACTGCTGTTCAGATACCAGATATAACGAAAGTTCAATTTTATGCCTTGAAACCTGAACGCTCGTTTTGTTTCCTAATGTGCAGTTGTTACTCACTCTTTGCTGCTGAGAAGAGTTGGGTGGCACATGAAGCCTGGCATCCCAATACCATTCTGTAAGTTTTCACTCTAGTGTGAGGATGTTTGAACTGATTATCAGATTTAATATATTATATACGACAGATGATTTAGAGAAATTAAGTTTTAAACTCTCACTGTTCCTTACGAAAATGAGACTCTGCAACTAGTTTTGAGTAAATATGTATTAATATCAAACTCACTGAGATGTGAAAAATGTTAATAGTTTCCACTTGCATTTATCATTAGCTTCTAGCCCTACATAGATATTGTTTATATTAGAAAAGAATCGTGGTTTAATTGATTTGTTATATTAGGCTTCTAGCCCTACATAGATATT